>JAWRVZ010000159.1:1205000-1280000 GCA_037043235.1 Rhodeus uyekii
AGATAGATAGACAGTTTTACTGATAGAAGGAACTGTATGAACCGCTGGAGAACCTGTAACGCAACGCCATGACGTGTTAATCTCAGGATCTCCACGCAGGGGAAAAGAGATGTTTGAGAGAACATGAGGAGGCCATTAGCGCCAACATCACCTCCGTACAGATGCGCAGGAGACCGGGAGCGCGCATCCAACCACTGACACGAGCATGAGAGCAAGGGGCGGGGGAATGAGAGAGAGAGAGGCTGATCTCTATCCGTCTCCCACACTCATCTCTCTCTGCTGACCATCATGCGCGTCTTCTGAAGAGCTTCAGCGGTTGGTAACGCATCGGCTGTCAGTGTGTTTTCAGTGTTATGTGCGGATGGATGTGCGGCGGTGTGACGCTCGCTGACCGTGTGTTTCAGCGCGAGGGATGGCGTAGCGCCGATGCTGCACGATGAGTGTAGCGCTGCAAGATTTACGAAATAACGTGAGTCGCACTGATGCTTTTTTATCACAACAACAACATTTGCAAGAGCAGGGGGGAATTCATCGAACCGGCTTTAAATTGATTCTTGGCACGTAAAAAGCAAAATCTGTGCGTTTGGAGATAACGCGCGTCTCTTTGGTGTTTGTGGTGTTTACTCTTCGGTTGCGCAATGACTGATGTAACGAAACTCATGACAAACGATGTCCTGCTCTCGTGTAGCGCAACAAAGTGTTTATTGTAACAAGCGTGTAATTTTATCCGTGTTTTCTGGAAGCACTTCGGAAAAATAAACAGTTGATGTCCAGCGTCAAAACTGAGGCGCTAACAAACTATTTCTTGTAACGCTTGTAGGTCCGCTGAAACCAGACACGCTCCCCGGACACATGCACGCGGAAGAACTCAGGTTCCCGAACTGGTTTTTGTTCATGCACTCTTTTGTTTGTTCGAGGTTTGTTTGCAGGGAGTGGCGACGAGAGCATCCCATTGACGGGCGCGCGCTGCCATGGCAACAGGGGGGTCGCGGGAGGATAGTTGTACAGTAACAGGTAGGACTGTGTGTGCCATCCTCGCGCGACCCCCCTGTACAGTCACACGGACAGACCTGCACATTAGAGTCATGCTTTAATATTCAATATTATAAATTTAATATTAATATTTTTTATTCCTGACTATGGAAGATGTGTTTTCTGCCACAGAATAAAACCATTTAAAAGATAATTCCCAGTTCGGACAATTTTTCCCACAATTGCGAGATAAAAACTCACAGCTGTGAGAAATAAGTCAGAATTGGGTGTTATAACATCGCATTTGCGAGAAAGAAACTCAGCTGTGAGGAAAAATGTCAAAATTGCATGATATAAAGTCGCAAAACAATTGCAAAGAAAAACAATTGCGAGAAAAAAGTCGAAGTTGTGAATTATAAAGTCAGAATTAAGAAATACAAACTCGCAATTACAAGAAATAAAGTCGCAGTTGCGAGAAAAAAGTCAGAATTACGCGATACAAAATCATAATCGCTAAAAATAAAGTCAAAATTGCATGTTTGTATCTCACAATTCTGACTTTATTTTTAGCAATTGTGAATTTGTATTGCGCAATTGCGACTTTATATCATGCATTTCTGACTTTTTTCTTTATATCACGCAATTCATACAACTAAAAATTGTCTGAATTTTTTACAACTAAAAATTCTTTATACTCAATTCTGACTTTATACTCACAATTCTAGCTATAACTCAGAATTTTAATTTTATGACTCACAAATCTGACTTTAGACTCACAATTCTGACTATAACACACAATTCTGACTTTATACTCACAATTCTGACTTTATGACACAATTCTGACTTTATACTCACATTTCTAACTATAACACACAATTCTGACTTTATACTCACAATTCTGACTTTATACTCACATTTCTAACTATAACACACAATTCTGACTTTATACTCACAATTCTGACTTTATACTCACATTTCTAACTATAACACACAATTCTGACTTTATACTCACAATTCTGACTTTATACTCACATTTCTAACTATAACACACAATTCTGACTTTATACTCACATTTCTAACTATAACACACAATTCTGACTTTATACTCACATTTCTAACTATAACACACAATTCTGACTTTATACTCACATTTCTAACTATAACACACAATTCTGACTTTATACTCACAATTCTGACTTTATACTCACAATTCTGACTTTATGACACAATTCTGACTTTATACTCACAATTCTAACTATAACACAATTCTAACTATAACACAATTCTGACTATAACTCACAATTCTGACTTTATGACTCACAATTCTAACTATAACACAATTCTGATTTTATACTCACATTTCTAACTATAACACAAAATTATGACTTTATGACTCACAATTCTGACTTGGCTCATTATTTTGACGTTATGCTCAAAATTAATTAATGAAAATTAATTATATAAAATCTTGCATTTACCTTTTTTTTTACGTTTTATTCTGAGGCAGAAATAAGCTTTCATACCTACCCGAGTAGTTTTTGACATATTAGGTATACAAATATAATTGTGCAAAAATACAGTATGTGTACAAATATGTGTGCAAGACGTAGTAACGGCCCTGGGTTTCACAAACAAATTTAATTTTAAGCTTTAAGCTGAAGTTAAGAACTGCATTATGTGTGCTTGCCAGTGAGTTGCTGTACAGTAACTGGGGTATTTTAAGTGGTTGTCGCACAGTATTGTGAGGTTGCTAGGCTGATTTGATAGTTGCTATGGTGTTGAGAAATGGTGGCTGAGTGGATTCCTTACTGGCACAAGTTCCTATCTTTTATTTAACCTTTATTTAACCAGGCAAGCCACTTATGAACAAATTCTTACTTACAGCAACAGCCTAGCAGGAGAATAACTCATCTGGAGGGCATACAGACAGACACTGAACACATGCAATCCATCAAACCATAACACAAAGACAACGTTATTAGAGAAAACATTTGCAAACAGTAATTGAAAAGCTCCCTAATAATATTTTAGAAGTAGAGATTGAAATATATACATCTCTGCTTTCAGTGATTTTGCAACATTTTCCAATCAATTCGTGCAGAAAAGCAGAATGCAGAACTGCCGTTTCTGTGTGTCTTTGTCAGGGACTCAGTGGTTCAGATAAACCTGAAGATATCAGGACATTTCAAAATTGTGACTCATATATATATTTGAAAAAGGTGTGGGAAACTTTCTCTATTCTATTCTGGTACCTGGATATGCTTCAGATCGCTCATATATCTAATGTCTACTGGATTTTTTGCTTTTTTCATTGTCTGCCAGGCAAAAACCGTCTAATCACAGCACACCTCTTCTAAACCGTCCACACGATTTCAGGTATCACTCATGTCTGTGGCTTAAACGGTGTGGGACTCGCTGAAGCTTAAAACTGAGGATAAGAGGGTTTGAAGAACCCATCACCCTGCCTTTGCAGTTACCACTAATAAGTGGAAGTGATTTCTGTAAAAGTAATGTACCTTGAGCGGATGTGAGCGCACACTGTCACACTCATTTGGGAGGAGTGCTCAGAGGTCATGATGGTGCTGCTCTAATTATCCCAGTCCAATACGCTGTAAATCAATTACTGCTGGCTGAGCGAGAGCCATTTCCACAACTTTGTTATCTGGATCTGCAAGATTATTTATTTGTAGACTGACGCATGTTGCACACTGTGTTCCATGTCCTAATGTTATATACAAATATGATGAATGAATTCACCACAGTTCCTGTAAAGAAAAGCAACCAGTATTACTCCTGAAGCATATACCAGTGCTATTTTAGTGCATGACGGCATTGCATTATTTATCGTTATTATTATTGCTTGCTTTTTGACAAATTCCTTCTGTTCCTCTTTTGTGAGACACTTTGGCGAACTGGCTGCTAAATGCATAAATGAATGTTTCAGTTTCAACGAGGTATACACATTTAGGAAATAATCTGTATGGTACAGTAATCCCTCGCCACTTCGCGGTTCAAGTTTCAAAGCCTTAGTGCATTGCGGATTTTTCAAAAGTACTCATCGAAAAATAACAATTCAAAAATACCGCCATATCCGCAGCCATATTGCAGAAAGCAGCGTTGCTTCATTGTGATGCGAGAGAAACTGTTTCCCAGGATGCCAGACAGAGATAGAAACTCTCTCAGAGGCTTTGTACACGCCCACGGCACTCAGACAAGACACGTGATTGGCTTCCGGCACGAGATCGACCAATGAGATCATGATTGGATGTATCCCGTGAGCTGATTGGCTAATCCTACTTTGCGGATTTTCACCTGTCGCGGGGGGTTCCGATCCGCATGAACCGCGATAAACGAGGGATCACTATTTAATGTAGCTAGACATGGTGTTCACTATCCATCCGTCCTGAGATTTCAGTTCACGGGATATTTCCAACACACTCCCATGGCAATTTGTAAGCACTTTCTGCTGAATTTGAGCTGAATTTGTATGTTTTCATTCATACATTTTCATATAATCTGCTGTCTTTTTTCTAAAAATCTTGTGTTTTCCTGTACAGCTCAATCAGTAGAGCATTGGTTTGTACAAAGCCAAGATCATGGGTTCGATTCCCAGGGAAAGCAAGAACTGATTAGAATGTCAATGTGTTTCTTGAATGCAACGTAAGCTTTGGATAAAAGCGTCTGTCAAATGCGTAAATGTAATGTAATGCGGGAAAAACATCTATATTGTAGCCACGAGTTACAATCATTCCCACGAGTTACTAATACGTCAAGTAGATTTTACTAATTTGTTCCCTTGTTTTAAGTGAATAGTATAATAATAAGTGAAATTGTTTTAAGTTAATCAAAATGAGGAAACAAATTAGTACAACGTGGCCGCAATTTACTAAATCAGAGTGAATTAATATATTTTAATTATATTTTATGCAAAATTTACTAAAACGAGAATGAATTCTTAATTCGTGGCCATGATACATATATTTTGGGCTGCATGTCATGCACAGAGCTCTGTATTGTATGACTTAAAAAATCGTACAAATTCGTAAAAATTTACAACCAATTTGCCAAAACATAAAATAGTTACGTTTTCTCGTGAGGTTTTATAGTTCACCAAAATTCATTATTAACTCATCCTCAAGTTGTTTCACACCTCTATGACTTTCTTTTTTCTGTGGAGCCTAAAATAAGAATCTCTGAAGAATGCTTCCACTGTTTTTGAACATTTTCGTTCACCGTTCCTTGTTGGTGCAACGATCTCCCTGCCTTCATCCAGAATGCAGAATCCCTGTCAATATTTAAAAGACAGCTGAAAACTCATCTCTTCCGTGAGCACCTAACATGACACACACACACACCACCAAAAAAAAAAACCTTTCACCTTCCTTTTAGTACCTCCATTCTCCAGGCTTATTCTACTTCAATCAACGTCTGAAGCTTTGTATTGTGACACTCTTGTGTACTTCTGCATATTCAGGATGAATCGCTTTCTGTGTTCCTCAAGTTGTAAGTCGCTTTGGATAAAAGCGTCTGCTAAATGAATAAACGTAAATGTTCCCATATAATGAAAGTCAATGGGGTTCAAAACAACATTAAATTGGATCTCATTGATATAGATGAGTAAAGATTTGATTTGAGTGGATTATTCTTTCAAGATGTTTTGGCAGATAAGAATGACTATATCAGTTTTTAAGATGTGGAAAGTGACTTACCTTTGTTCCACTCCAGTTTTTCCAGCATCATTCCTCCTCCTCCCAGACGTTGCACCCTGACATTAAACGTTGCACCCTGACTTTCTTATTGGATGCTGCTATGTTGGAGTACATTACATCAAATCTTCTCTTATTGGGCATGAAGTCTAGTCAGCAAGTCCACTGATAGCTTACTTCTTTGTCTTATCTTCTACTGTACTTCCTGTATTTCTGCACTTTGTGGATCATTGAGATACTACCGGTGTCAGTTTTAAATAGCAATGCAATTTTTTAATTTCCAGGAGCTTGCTGTAGACTTATGACCGAGCTTTACTGATGTTTGGAATGGCCAGTGTCGACCTACTGGCTTGTGTTGACAGTTATTGGATTATTTGGTTGTGAAGATAAAGATGTTATGTAACCATCATCATCCTGTTTGCAGGTTTATGCTTCATGCGTACTATCTCCATCAACGTTTACTGAAAATGAACACACACATACCTGGAATAGTGCTGCCTTTAGCCTAACATAGTGCCATTTTAGGCTTTGCACTCCAGACTGTGGTATGGTAGTTGACATAAAATGAATTTTTGAGTAGCAGTTGCACTTTGGCTCTAATCTAGGAGCGGTTTGTCAAATCCTGATCCAAACCGTAACCATCGTTGCAGAGAACACAGGACTGGCTCCAGATCAGAAAGGCAGGGAGACTCCAGGGTGTGGTTTGCTGTGGGAACGGCTGGCTGTTAAGCTCTCTGGAGGTGGAGTGCACTCTCTAGTCATCCCCTGCGTGACCCCTGAAGCACTGCTCAGGGCTCGGGAGCACTGGTACATCCTGCCGTTGGGTGTGTGAGAGCAGGGAGATGGCCACACTTTCCTGTCTACGCCAAGACTCCATCTGTCCCGGTGTGTGTGTGTGTTCAGGGTCCAAGTTAAGGTCAGCAATCTAGCAATGCACCTTCTCGATCTTCACCTGATGATCTTTAGAGAAGGTCAACATTTTCGAACAATATTTCTTTGGACTCTGCCTTTGGAGCATTTGGTTTTCTCTAATACAAGTCACATTACTAGACTTTTTGGCTAGAGGTCGACCAGTATGTTTCTTTCTTTCTTTCTTTCTTTCTTTCTTTCTTTCTTTCTTTCTTTCTTTCTTTCTTTCTTTCTTTCTTTCTTTCTTTCTTTCTTTCTTTCTTTCTTTCTTTCTTTCTGTTATGAAATTTTAGTTATGAATTATGCATATATATACACTTACTTCAAGGATTATTAGGAACACCATACTAATACTGTGTTTGACCCCGTTTCACCTTCAGAACTGCCTTAATTCTACATGGCATTGATTCAACAAGGTGCTGAAAGCATTCTTTAGAAATGTTGGCCATATTGATAGGAAGCATCTTGCAGTTGATGGAGATTTGTGAGATGCACATCCAGGGCATGAAGTTCCCGCTCCACCACATCCCAAAGATGCTCTATTTAGTTGAGATCTGTTGACTATGGGGCCATTTTAGTACAGTGAACTCATTGTCATGTTCAGAAACCAATTTGAAATGATTCGAGCTTTGTGACATGGTGCATTATTTTGCTGGAAGCAGCATCAGAGGATGGTACATGGTGGTCATGAAGGGATGGACATGGTCAGAAACAATGCTCAGGTAGGCCGTGGCATTTAAACGATGCCCAATTGGCACTAAAGGGCCTAAAGTGTGCCAAGAAAACATCCCCACACCATTACACCACCACCACCAGCCTTCACAGTGATAATGAATCCATGTTCTTATTCTGTTTACGCCAAATTCTGACTCTACGATCTGAATGTCTCAACAGAAATCGAGACTCATCAGACCAGGTAACATTTTTCCCGTCTTCAACTGTCCAATTTTTGTGAGCTCATGCAAATTGTAGCCTCTTTTTCCTATTTGTAGTGGAGATGAGTGGTACCCGGTGGGGTCTTCTGCTGTTGTATCCCATCCGCCTCAAGGTTGTGCGTGTTGTGGCTTCACAAATGCTTTGCTGCATACCTCGGTTGTAAAAACTGGTTATTCCAGTTAAAGTTGCTCTTCTATCAGCTTGAATCAGTCGGCCCATTCTCCTCTGATCTCTAGCATCAACAAGGAATTTTCTCCCACAGGACTGCCGCATACTGGATGTTTTTCCCTTTTCACACCATTCTTTATAAACTCTAGAAATGGTTGTGCGAGAAAATCCCAGTAACTGAGCAGATTGTGAAATACACAGACCGGCCCGTCTGGCACCAACAACCATGCCACGCTCAAAATTGCTTAAATCATCTTTCTTTCCCATTCTGACATTCAGTTTGGAGTTCAGGAGATTGTCTTGACCAGGACCAACCCCTAAATGCAGTGAAGCAACTGCCATGTGATTGGTTGATTAGATAATTGCAATAATGAGAAATTGAACAGGTGTTCCTAATAATCCTTTAGGTGAATGTATATATGTGTATAAATATATATAAAATTGTGATGTTAAATATAATTCTATATTAATAATATAATAAAATATCATATAGTTACATGTTTCTTAGGTGTGCACCAACGTTAAAATATTAGATCATAATTGTTTTCATTTTATGGTTGATAACTACTATAGTATATTAAAACTAGAAGTCTTTACTAATTCCTTAATTAAAAGAGAATTAAAGCATGTCAGAAACTACAATAAATTGCCATACTACTGATAACCCTTCTTTTTAAAATCTCTTGTTATTTGCTATTATTAGAATAATCTTTTTTTTTTTTTTAGAAAAGAGTCTAGGTGATGTCGCTTCAGAAGCGAAGCACAGTATTTCATATTAATTAAATTTTCTGAAAACATGTATGTTCAAATTAACCTTTGCGGTCTTTTAAGATTGACTTTGCTTCCCAGAAACCCTAGTGATGGATGTATGAAGATAATGATAGTAATTGTGCAATTAACCTCTTATTTTCCCTTCAGATTCTTTTCATTTGTTCCTCTGACCTAATCAAAACTCGCTAGAGAGACATTACTGAAGCTTCACAAAGTAGACTTTTCAGAAAAACAATTATTATTAAATATAGTGAGTGCCTTGTGCCTGCTGCTGTAGAAAAATTCAATCAAAATAAACGGTCAGAAACCGCTCACCTTATACATTAGTCAGTGTGAAAATTCATTGCATTTATTCATGCTTATCTGGTGTCTCTGAGACTCCAAACATAAGTAATGCAGTATTTTTTCATAGAGGCCGTTTGAAGCGTGTTATCAAGTTCATATTTTGTTTACAAACAGTTCTCATAAGATTAAGAAAAATCATGAAGTATTAACCAGACACTTCAATATTAATTATGTTTTTTGAGCCATTAAAACGGAATATGAAGGTTAAGAGAGTAAATAGGCTCAATATTGATTTCCAGGGACCATCTGTCCTGACTGTCATGCATCCTTTCATCTTTTCAAGCCAGCTACTTCATTTGTCTTTCGGCATTGCCTCCTGCTGTCTTTACCCTCTTTGCTCACTTTATACCTTCTCTTAACTTTCTTTTTTATTTTTCTGTGTCCCCATTATTTCTCCATGTTGCCATCATTGGCTTGTTTAACATTCTGCCAGCTCTGCACTGCAGTACCTGAGGCCTGGCATGAAAATGACAAAGGAGAGAGAGAGAGAGAGAGAGAGAGAGAGGGAGAGAGAGAGAGGGAGAGAGAGAAAAAGAGAGACAAGGTTTGGCTTTCGATCTCTCCTTGTCAACTGTGAAGAACTCAGTTTCTCTTCCTTTTAATCACATCCTCTTGTCTGGATCACTTACAGATTGCTTATTACATCTGAATGAAATTATTATGACTATATTTTATCTCGGATTACTGTTTATGTAAAACATTTAATATTTTTTGTATTGTTTGACAACCCTACTCTAAGATAAATTCACATGTGAATCAAAATGGTATAGTTATTTTTTTAGAATATATGTTTTTAATTGGTTTAGTTTGTTAAACTTTTTAAGTTTTTTTTTCTTTACAAAATGTATTCAGTTTTAGCTTCATGTAATGAATGAAAGGCACTTATTTAAACACATTATTATTATTAAGGAAGTATCTTACACATAATTTCTTCTCAAGTAAATCTTACTTGCTGTTTTGTATCCAGATTTGTACTGGACAAAAATACTAATTAAGAATATGTGTTTTGCAGTATAAGCTTTCTGTACACAAACACAACTGTGTGAAAGCTTAGACAACAGGAGGGAAGCTATTTGAAGTCTGTCAGGGTTGAACAAGCAGAAATCCACAGGAAGACAGGAAGTAAGCAGTTAATAGATGACGATATGCTGTGAAGAACAGCTCTACAGCAGAGTGTGACGTTCGGACGGCTTCCTCCCTATGATTCCTGTGGTGCATTTCCACTGTAGCACTGAGGAAAGCTGTATGTGTTTGCATAATTTACTTATTATGTGCACAGAGTCCTACATTTTCTTTTTTTAAATGAGCGTTGGTGAACAGTTTTTTGTTTTTCTTAAAAAAGAATAATTGTCTGATGCTCAAGTTAAAGAAAAGGCAAGACTGAATCTGTAGGTAATCTCATTTTCTAAAATCCTGTATCAAAGAAAAAGAGCACAGTTTCCCTGCAAACCCATCGAAACTCTTTGCAATCTCTCCACTGTCTTTTCTTTTCCTTCCTTCCTTCCTTCAGTTTTTCCTCCATTCGCCCCTTCTTCCTCTCGCGGTCTGCGTGCGGGGAGTGAGGTAACCTTGATGCCCAGATGAGTGACGTCATTCGGGCTCTCTGGGGAATATACTCTCTCTCTTTCTCAGAAAGACACAAATACACACACTCAGTGTGGTTCTTTTCGTTTAATCGATGACACATTCAAACCGAGGGTGGCATAGCAAACGGAAAAGAGAATGTACATTCTCATAAGCAGACGCCTTTATTGCTCTGTTTTACCCCTGAAGGGCTGCGTTCACACTGCTGTTTAACATGGCTTAAATGTATAAAGATCGTGTTTAGTCTGGCATATTGGATAATGAATTTGAAATTTATATCTAATTTAATATAAAACATCAAATTTAATATGAAATATTTAGACTGAAACTATGTAAACTAATAAACTCTATATGGACTTTTATCCAAAGAGACTTGCATTGCATTCATTTTTTAGGTTATTACATTTGGAGGTTTTTGGTTCAATGATTAAAACCTCTGTTTTTTTTTCTGAATTAAGCAATAGGAAATGATCAGTCATCCAGGTTTTAATATCCTCTATGCAGCCAGTTGGATAATTGGTAGTTTTTTCGAACCTCAAGGAAATGTAGAGCACAGTATCATCAGAGAAAAGCGACGGTCCTAGTAATGAGCCTTGTGGTACACCACACTAAACTTATGGTTCATCTTTATTAATTATCTGACTATAACATGCTAATGCCATTACACTAATACCAACATCTTTTTCGAGCAATACTGTGGGGAACATCAAAGGAAGCATTAACATCTAGTAATAATAAAAGATATATGCAACCATCGGATGAAAAGAGCAAGTAAATTCTACTCTTGTCAAGCGAGAGCAGCTTGAGTAGCTTGAGTGCTGTGATATGGTCTTAATCCTGACTGAAATTCCTCACAGATAACATTTCTCTTCATGTAGCGTTTGGTTTTTCACCATTTGTTTTGCAACACTCAAACTGAACTATACAAGTTTTTTTTTAATATCTTGTTCATTCATACAATCAAAAAGTTGTTCATATGATCAGTGTCACAAATGTGCTTATTTTATTAGTGACCTAAAAATATTATATTTTTGAGAGTGGAGCTTAAATTGCATTCAAGGTATACTTTTTACCAGTTTATGCATTCACTGTGAATCAAGCCAGTGACTGGTGTTGTTAAGCACAATGCTCTACAGTTTGAGCTACAATGGACAATTGAGCTACAAGTCTAATCTACATTCATTAAATAAAATCAATAAATACATAACTTTAAAATCCCCTACTTCATGTGTGGTCTCAGACTTTTGGGATTGTTTTTGCAATGAGGTGTAAATGTGGGGTTTCCTTTCAAGGGAACTCACACAGCGTTGAAACGCTATGGGAACGCTTTAGCTTGATTGTTTTGTAAAGCACAATCAAATCAATTGAGTGAATGTGCATCGAGGAATGATGACGTCATGAACCAGGAGGAAAAAGTTGTGGCGGCAGCGGCAGCTTTATTGTCTTCAGTAAGGCGCTTGAAACGGTCGAGTGTTTGTTGCTCAGTGTGTGTGTGTTTAAAAAGATCCCTAGCTAGTTTAAAAAGAATAGGACATCCCACACTAGACCTAGTGTGGCGAGCGAATGAGGACCATACTATACCATATTAGACCTACTATGGTGAGAGAACAAGCAGTTTAGATTGTGTGTAACTCCCTGCCCTCGCTACTATTCAAGCAGGGATACACACAGTCTTTACGTTGTTTGTTTGGGAGCAGAGCATGCACGGTCAGCTTTTGAGGACACTGGCTGTGATTACTATTAGCAGTTACTCTGCGTACGCTCCTCTCCGGCCTGGTGGTTTTAAATATAAAAATTGCCACACAGGCTTGTGATCCTTAGGGTCAGGTCCTGCTGTTTCCGAGGCACAATGGTGATTTCGCACTAAAGTTCGGAAATAGACCTGTTAGAGGGGTTAGAGACGGGCCTGGTGTTATCTCTGCCCTCACCTGGCAGGTCCAATATCCTCTCACGGGATCTGAAAGCACGTGCTGTGGTTACTTCCACCTGAGGTTTTGATGCTGCAGTCATCCAGCTACTGTATGAGGAACTGAATGTTGTTAGCATCGAGGCTAGAGATGAAGATTCGGCATTTCAATCTCCAGCTTGAGTGGAGAAAACTCAAGTGATGTTGGGGCCTCATTCCTTTGATTCTCACACTGAGGTGTTCAGATCAAAAAATAAATAAATGAATGAATAAAAGAAGAAAGGCACATTATGGGCACCGATAATGGAGGAGGCGCTTGCTTGCTGCCTCACTCCACCTTCTTCATCACATTTGGTCCCGACACACCAAAGCCCCACTCTGTGCCACTCATAATGCAGTCACTTCAGGCATTCTCTGTTACACAGGGACTTGGAGCAAAAGCTCAAGAAAATACCAGAGACCAGCCTCCAAAGGCTGGTTGCCTAGTAGAATGTTGCTATGCTTGCCAAATGTTTCTATTTGGGTCCTGTGCATTCTCCGGGGCCCCACTCACAGGGGTTGGGGGGTCTTGAGCAAGATCTGGTAATGGAGAATAATTTAAATCTCTGCTGTGTCATGGGCCTGTCAAGTACCCCTCCCAGCTACAAAATTGAGTTTTCATTACCCGTACTACTCTATAAAGATGGAAGGATGTGATTCTGGTTTGAGCGTAGCATGTTCAGTCAGCGCTCAAGCCCGCTGTGCTCACTAACGCTTTGTTCCAGCCAGGCAGTCTCTGAGGAGGCTGACCTGGCTCTCGTGATCCTCACAGCGACAATCTCGTCCAAAAACTGAGATCACATAAGGACCGATCAGTAGGGTTAGAGACGGGACTAGGACTTATCCTTGCCCTCATCTGGCGGTCTGATTTCCTCTTCCGGAGCTAGAATGCTAGATGCACTGCGGTTACTTTCATTCCAGCAGAGGCATTGATATTACGGCTATCCAGTTCCTGTGGAACCAACATTAGCAGACGAGAGAGACTTACAAGAGACCACAAACTAGTTGTAGTTTGTACTAAATGTATCTCCATTCTTCAACAACATAGCCTGTCATAAGTAGGCCAGTCACTCACTGAGCAGTTGAGACTGCTGGGCGTCATGGCAACCACTTCCATTGTTATTCATTTGGTTGTCTGTAGATGTGGCCTCTTCAGTAGTGGTTCAAAATCAGAAGGTTTTTTACCCGATGGGCAACCCACCTCTCATAATCAAGGTCACAAAGCTGTGCTTGCTGTCTGCGCACCTTGGTTATGTGTAACATCCCTGGTTTATCCGGAGAAAGTCTGCACCTCAGTTCACAGTGTCCATGTCTCTTTGGTATCCTTTACGGGCCACTGCGCTACCCATGGTATTCCGAGGGAGCCAGGGTGCACAGGTCCGAAGCAGAATATTCTAGCTGCCGCATGGGCTACTTGTTGCGCTGGGGAGATTGCTCCTTCTGAGGAAGATCCTAGAGCACTCACTCCAGGTTTCCCCTGCAGGCAGGGCCCTGGAGTGGATGTTCAAGAAAAACCAGAGGCCAGCCTCAAGAGAAGGGTTCCCTTAATAGAGTTTCTAGCAGGTTTCAGACATCTCTGAATTGGTCCTGCACACTAATATTTTGATTCTAGGGTTGCTACCCACAGTGGTACGCCCCGAGCAGGCTCTGATTATGGAACAAGAAGTGAACTCACTGCTGGAGATAGGGGCATAGAGTATGTACCCGTCTCAGCCAGAGTTTACAGGTTTTCAGACAGTATTTCATAGTTCCAAAGAAAAATGGAGGGCATTTTCCACTTACGGAGGCAATTTGTGAAGTAAACCAAGGACTAAAGGACTAGTTTGTCACTTTAGCCACTTCCCCATCCTTCAAAAAACACAGAAAGTTCCTCAGGTTCGCCTTCGGGGGCAAGACCTACCAGGATCAGGTTCTTCCATTCGGTCTAGCTCTTTCACCCCACACCTTCACGAAATGCATGGATGCAGCGCTCTTTCCACTGTGCTTCCAAGATATCTGTGTTCTGAACCTCATCTTTTACTCAGACATGGCAGCCAGTAGTTCGGCATCGAGATGTCGTTCTTGCTCTCTTGAAGGAGCTGGGGCTGAGACTGTACGAGAAGAAGAGTGTGCTTTGTCCTCACTCAAAGACTACCTTCTTAGGCGTTGTGTGGGATTCTGTGTCGTTGTCAGCCTGGCTTTCCCCCGTGCTCATCGGCATCATCCTGTCAGCAGTCAACAGCATAAAGCTATACCAGTCACTCACTGAGCAATACAGACTGCTGGGCCTCATGGCAAAAGCTTCCATTGGCTCAAAACAAGAGGGTTTTCCCTGAGGGGCGATGCCTACACAACTTAGATATGTGGAAGAAACCCTGGTTTCTGTCCCAACTGCCCCGTACTGGGAGTACCCTGTCATGGCATAATGCTGTCGACAGATGCCACTCTCACGGGCTGAGGGGCGATCCTAAGGGATCGCTCAACATATGGTCTCTACCCATTTTCTGATTTTTGAATTTTTTACACTTTGAATTTCTGAGTTTTGAAGAGAGTTCGCTGGGACAAGGTCTGTCTCACCTTAAATGCCCTGTGGTGGCTGGTCAGAGTGCATCTGCGGACCTAGTGTCCCTCATCGACGGAACTCCATGGGAGATTTTGGTCAGAAGGGACCTCCTGTCCAAAACAGTAGGCTTGGCCTCTGGCTCATGTCCACAAGGAAACTGTACGCACAAGTGGAAACTCTTCACTTCTTGGTACAGTGAAAGGCAGTTGAACCCAGTTACCTGTCAGATTGGCACTATGTTGGAGACAAATTGTAGAGCAGTGGAGACTGTTCAACTGAGACTGTTCAACGGAGACTGTTCAAACGTCTCCATAGTCACATCGCCACAGCCGCTTGCAGCCGCTTCCGCGAATGCGCTCCGCGACCCGGTACCATTTCATCGACGGACCGGTCCGCGAAATCGCTCCGCGGACCGGGGGTTGGGGACCACTGCTCTACAAGGTTCCCACCTGGGATCTGTCTCTAGTACTCCAGGGCTTATCCCAGGCCCCCATTTGAAGCTATCAAGGTCTGTTCCACCTCACTCTTATATGCTTAAGCTTAGGAGATCTTCAAGCCCCAAAACGGGGCTCACCCTTCGTATTGCATGCATTCTGTCCTCCCGTTCGTGACCAGGAAAGGATCTGCAGTCCAGTAGATTAGGCCCTGTGGTGCAAGCCAGATTAACTGTTGATCAACTGTTTGGCTTCTTGAGGGCCCCCAAGGGGACTCCAGCAGTTAACAAACTATAAGCAAGTGGTTAGTTGAGGCTATATCAACATTCCCTCCGCTTGTGGTCTGAACCCACTCAACTAGGCATTTGTCACTGTGGTGGCATTGGCATTGGCATTCCTATAGCGTTTTGACGCAGCGTGAGTTCCCTTGAAAGGGAAAATCTCAGGTTACATATGTAACGCTAATTCCCTGAAGAGGGAACAAGACGCTGCATCGTTCTGCCGCACCTTTATCCTGCTGGTTCATGACGTCATCATTCCTCGACGCACATTCACTCGATCGCGTCTCGTTCCCTCTTGAGGGAACTATGGATAGATCCGTAACCTGAGACAATTTTTATGCAACTGTAAATCTAAATTACATTCATAATATGTGTGCTTGAAAGCCTAAAATGATATATGAATTACACTATAAGAATTAAACAGAAAGGTGCAAAATTATGAGACTTGAAAAGTGACAATAAATTTGATGCCTTTTTATCTGTCCACATTTTTTATTCAGTCAGTCAAATTGACCCAAGCTCTACAGTTGTAAGGAGATACATTTATTTAATTAATTTCATGTCAACTGTAGAGCTTGGGTCAATTTGACGGACTGAATAAAAATTATTTACATGATTCACACATGGTATTTCAACAATGTTTGTTTGCATAATCAACATAACTTGTGGCCGTGATACAACTTTCCCTCACTTTCCTTTACTTCCCAACCCCTCACTTCAAACAACCTGCCACCATTCTGCTATGAAACACCCACTTTTATGATCTAATCAGTTCCCTGCAGATAAGCTCAGACCCACATTCTTCAACATTGACTGTTCTGTTAGTCCTGTTAAATGAGTTGCAGATTGCATTTCAATTTGACTTGATTGTCAAAAACAACATTTCATAAAAAAACCTTCTATCAGCAGGTTTTCATACATTGTTCTTATTGGTTTACAGTGAAAGGGGGGCTGTGTGAAGTGCGCTCAAGTGTCTAACTACTTCAGGGCATGTTGTGCCACCGGCACAGAACAGAATGGCCTTTTGTACCACAACAGTACGACTCTCTGTCCCTGTACCCTTTAACTGGCCACAATGGAAGCCCCCTCTAATGGTGCAGAAGTGTTAGCACACTCTGAGCGGGCAGCCTGAATGAAGTCCCTATGAATGAGCAGCCCAGAGGACTGTGGGAATAAGGGGTGGTGGGGCAATTTTGAATGGGAGTTACTGTGGAGTGGATATGCACAGAGGAAAGGAAGGGTTGCGGTCAGTTTTTATGTGTTATGTATCGAACTAGTGTATACTCTAAATAGCTTGATGTAAATGCATGTTACTGTATAAACTGTGAGATGGTCAAGTCCATGTTATTTTAGCATTTGCTTTCTTTAGCTCACTCTTGTAGTAGAAGAGTATTCAGAAATGTAGTATACATTTAGGTTTGGAGTGCATGAGTCATTTGGGTTGATATTTAGGTACTTTCATGGTACAGTGGAAGCCACTTATCTCGACCTCGGTTATCCCGCCAACCCTGTTAAGTGGAACCGCCAAACTCCATATTTTTTTTTAGCATTTTCTTATCGGTTATGTTGATTCTTTTTTGAACCCTGATATCTCGAGCACAAAAGAGGGACAAAGTCGCCACTTAACATCGGTTATCTCGATCCCCATGACTAATGATAGTACTGAGTTCACTGCACATGCGCTGATTTCACGTTGCACGTGCATCACGGTCTTTATAGTCACTCACTCCAATGACGCTTCACTCACTCTTGTGGCGCAGTGCCGTGCAGCCGCAAAAGAACTCAAGCGTTACAGATGTTATCTTGGAAGAGGAGGCGCAGGAATTCACCTTCACTGTCCAGGAATTCCCAGACTACATTGACATCGACAAAGACGTTGTTACTGATAGAAGCATTTGTTTTCAAGCAGACCCTTAAAGGCAAAAAGCAACAAAGCATTTTAGACTTTGTAAAGAAACCGTAGTAACCGCGTGTGCAATACTTTCAGAACTGCGTCAGAGCGAAATGACTGTTTTGAACGAATGTGTTTATGTGTGTTGTGACTGTGTTTATGCTGTGAGCGAAATTGTGTTGGCAATGTTGGAGAATATAATTAAAGGTTTGTATGGAGAATCGAAGGTGTTTTTATTGTATACTGGTAAATCTCTGCTGTTAGTTGGTGCACATATGCCTTCAGTCTTCTTGTGCAGAACTATTGCGTTCCCTGAGAAACCTTGCGTTTACTAATAAAACATTTGTGTTCTGTGGCAAAACTATTATGCTTCTCTATTGAAATATAATTTTTCCTTCGACCTTATACGATCACAAAACGTCTCATTTTAACATCACCACGTCCTACTAGGGACTTCAAATTGTGTCCTGGCAGAACAATATATGTTAATGTTGCCAGCAAGATTCAAACTTATGATTCTTATATGAGCACCAGGGCTCAGTATGTCAGAATTAGGCCAAAGCTCTTATTTTTACTTCTCTCTTTCACTTGGTGTTACACTAACTTCTAAGAAACTCCTCTCTTTTGTCATGTCGAATGAAACAAGCAGCTGCCCCAGGCATTTTTCGTAGGCGAAACTGTTTACTTTTCCCACTATCATCATCCCTTCAGAGAACTCCCCTGTTGATTGTCTCTCATCCCCCTTTTTTATGTCTCAAACCCCCTCCTACTCTCCTTACTGTGATTTTCAAAGTCCCCTGCATGTGTTGTTTTGTCTGTGCGATCATCTGCTCTCATTCTTCCCTCCCGCCCTGTCTGAAAGCTTTCTGCTCGCTGTTTATGGTCTCTCTGTGACGGAGGCCACCACCAGAGAATGAGACGAGAAAAGGAAATGAGAGGGGGTAGGCACTGTCTTTCATGTGTTTGTGACGAGTGAGGTATGTTACAGTTCTTGTTCTCGGGCCTGTATGATGCCGTGTTGAATGAGGGATTGACTCTTTGTTTTGTTTGCCTGGTGTTGGGGTGCAACCGTTGCTGACTATAACCGAGATGGTGAGAATATATGCAAAAGTAAAGCTTTATGTGTTTACTACGGGCTGTTTCATTATGTTTATGGCAATGTTTCTGCCCACAATTGCTCAGACAGTTTGCATTTAGTACAACTAGCTTATTTGAACTTTGTGTGAATTGCATCTATCGCTATTTGCCATTTATGTAAACAAGATGCTTTTTGTAGCTGTTTATATTTGGTGCACATCAATATATTCTGAGTCTAAATAACATCTGGACCAATGAGCCAGAAGTAAATCTAAATTAAATAAGGAATGGTATATCTGTCAATGTTTATACAGTTTTCTATATATATGTAAAGTGGATAAAATGTCAAGTGGTGTAACCAACAAGTAAATTTTTTTTTTACTTATCATTTTTTACTTATCAACTTTAGAAAAACTATAAAATATTATGTAATCAAGTCGTGAAAACATGTTTTTACATTGATTGATTTAATAAGTTATTATTTATTATAGTTAGTATAGATGTATTATTAAGTTGTTAATTGGTGGCCACGATATACACGTTTTTTTTTATTGTTTTTCTTTCCTATGGAAGGCTTGGGTTTGTGGCTTGAACAAGGGTAATATTTCCCTCTGATTGTCCGTCAATGGTTATGTTTAAGAATGTTTCACAGGAACTTTGTTTCGAGGCCCACAAAAGATGTTGATCTCTTGCTAAGCAAAATAAGTCCCTGTTTGGATACAATAACGTGACTGAGGAGATGTCTGAGAGATAATTAGTGGTTTGCTCTGTCTGCATTAACAGGTGTGTGTTGTGGTTGTTTGTGTTCATGTGTGAGTTATTGAGCGGGTCTCGCTGTCGGAGTGTGGAGAGAGGTCATGAATTGAAGAAAAGAGGAAAAGGAGATTGCTGAACCCTGACTTCCGTTTTGTGTCACCACCGAGAGTTCGGGCCAGCAGTTTCTCTCTCTCTCTCTCTCTCTCTCTCTCTCTCTCTCTCTCTCTCTCTCTCTCTCTCTCTCTCTCTCTCTCTCTCTCTCTCTCATTCACCCTCTTGCATTTGCTCTATTACATCTGTTACATTTTTTAGTTTTACTTCACAAGGAAGGAAAGAACAAATCTGAATTAGAACTTAAATCTATTGTATTTGTTCTGTTCTCGATAAAGCTCTTTCTTTTATTCTAGTGTAATGAGTAGTGACTGTAAGCCATTGGTAGGCTGACTTCCTGAAAGACTGTGACTCTGTGGTGCTTTTAAAGCATATTTCTGTTTTGAGCGTCCCAGTGGTGCGAGTTTGGGCGGGACGATCTGTTGATTGGCCAAGAGGTTGGAAGGTTTGGTTTTTAGCACTTCTGAAGAATTCAAACAGGTCATTTTATACATTGAGCCAAACATAATTGTTTTACTTGACAGAATAAAAATTGAATAATCACATCATGAAGTGACATAAAAAGATGAAGCAGAAGCTGCAGCAAACATTGGCAAGAATACGACTATGTTTGCCCACACAAGTTGATTTATGGCTTTTGACAGAGCCATACATCTGAAAGTAAATGCAGTAGGTTGATTAAAGTAAACTTTTTAGGGGATTGATGTAGAACATAACCACATAGAAACACACCAAAAACTACCTGGAAAACGTTAGCAACCTCCTACAACACACAAGGAGTGGTGAGTTTTGTACAGAGGCATTATGCAAATTTTTGTATGTAAAAAATAATTTGTGTGTGATTGTACTTGGTATCAACAGTGGCACAGTAATGAGGCCTGCATACCTAATGGCATAGATCACCCAAAAAAGAAAATTCTATCATTATTTACTCACCCTCAAATTATTCCAAACCCATAAGATTTTCGTTCATCTTTGAAACACAATACTTTTAATGGACATAACGAACAGAGTGTCTATTTACAACAAGTGACAAAGGCTATTTTCATTAACTCCACCCACCATTATCTGATTGAGACAGTTATAAAAGAAAGTCTTCTGATTACCGGATCAGTGTTGTGAAGAGTAAGGCGGATGGCGTTAGCTTTTGTTGCGACCGATGGGAGTTTCAATCCACCTTTTTCCGAACTCAATCTTCTCCCTTTTCCCAGTGCGTTTCAGCTTGGAGAGCCATTTACTTTAAATAATAATTAAGAAAAAATGTATTTAATTCTGGGAAATAGTTATGGTACCACTTAATTGCCAGGGACGTCCCAATAAGGCAAAATCCATTTATGATTTTAATAAATATAATCATATTCACTGAATATGATTGTATTTTATAATATGCTACAATACACTGAGGTGCAAATAGAGCAAATATCCTCTGACTTTAATGAAACCTGAGACATTTGTATCCCTCGTTCCACCCAAACATTCAAGCTTCAAAAAGTTAATAATCCATATGATACAATGTGAATCAAGCAAGTCTTTCTTTCTCACGTGTAAAGTTGACTTTCCATTTACCATATTGATGTGCAATATGTGCGTTGATCAATGTGTCTCTTCAAAAGACTTGAATTAAGCAGCTCAATTCACATGGATTACTTTTGCCATGTCTTTGTGAACTTTTTGAAGTTTGAAATCAGCTCAGATTTGATTAAAATATCTATATTTCATACAAAAGCCTTATGGGGTTGGAACAACATGAAGTTGTCTAAACTTTCTTTTTGGATGAACTATAGCTTTAAGCTCTTGAGTTTTTAAAGAATCATATAAAAGATTGCATGAAGAACACAAAAGCAGAAAGGCATTGGTCGATGATGTCTGTGAGTTCACTTCTCTGTAGAGCATTGGCCTAATTACAGATCTGGTGTCATCCAATTTATCAGAGCTTTTCCAGCTGCTCAATATCCACTTTCGGCGAGGCAATGTTTTTCCGTGCGTAAGTGTGTTTTGTTTGTGTAATCCACACCCTGTGAGGAATTCCACTTCCTTAACTTATCAGGCAAGGTCACTTAGGCCAAGACATTTGCCGTTAAGATTTTACAGATTGTGTCTGTGTGTGTGTGTGTGTGTGTGTGTGTGTGCGTGCGTGTGTGTCTCACACCTCAAAGCTGTAATCAAACTGGAAAGTGCCAGTCACTTCCTCTGAAAAACAACAGTGTTATCAGCAGGAGAAATTATTTTTGTGGAACTGAGCTCACTAGCTAATAAATTGAAGTCATAATAAGAAGAAAAGTAAAATGTACAGCTGCAATATAAAATAAAATTGTGTAAATTACTTTTATTTAGTAATAAAAGTAATACGTTTTATTATTATTATTGTATCGCCATAGTAATATATAATCCCCAAAAAATTGGGGCCAAATTGTGTAGCCATACAACCCAAATCAAAATCATGCAGCCTTATTTTTGCATGAAGAATATTTGTAGTCATTGCTCTTCTGTGAGTGCACTCATATCTTAGCAAGTCAGACAATGTAGATTGTGTATGTAATTATGAATGTGTATGTGATTATTTGTTCTTGGACCTCACCCACGTCTGCCGGCGACAGAATGTCTGAGCACCTTCATTTGGGGCGACTGCAGACCGATGATTGCCTGCTCCCTGACTCTGCTGTTTCCCACCCTTTCTGTTCACCCTTCTTCAGTATTCTTCTCGTTTGGATCGAGTAATGCCCATGCTGGCTGTTCAAAGCAGGCTTTGTTACCTCATCTTTCCCTCGGATGGTCTCTGAGGGCTGACAGAAATGACAGTGTGTGGCCCTCTCAATAGTCTCTTAATAACCGCTGAGAGAGAGAGTGTGTGTGTGTTTGCTGTATAGCTGGCGCTCTCTCCCTTCAAGGTGGCTTTGGGTTGGCTTGGGTGGGTTTCTCGGGGCAGGAGTGTGAGGGTATTTCTAGCTCTCAGGGGCAGAGGTTGGGCTATGCCAGCCTTCCCCCACCGAGCAGTTTCCTTTCAAAAACACTCCTCAGGAAACCACTTCAAACAATCACATTCCGCGCAGAGAAAGGTCCGCACCACTCCTGGAACTTGGGAAAACCTCTCCCTTCCCCTCGTAAGGCTACTCTTTTTCTCCACCTCGCTCTCATGAGTGAGTCTCCATCTCGTCGTATGTTTCTTGTTGGCTGTCAGCTTACACATACTGGCAGTAGTTTGCTCTTTTGCTGTTTTTTATCTTTAAGTAATCTTATATGTAAATGAGCTCACCTCACCTTGTATGATTAGTTCACCTCCTTCATTTTGTACTATCAGAACATTTTCTGATTGGCTAACATACCCTGGCCTTGGTTTGCTGTATAGAGGCTGAGGCTACAATGCCTGCGCAATATATTGGTACACTATATGGATGAAAGTATTGGGACATTCAATTTGATTGTATTCTGGCATGCTTAGTTAGTGACACGTAACACTTAATATTAATCTGTATTATTGATTGGCTCTTCTAGAGCTGCTGTACTGCCAAAAACAAATTTGACCACTGTAAAGCTGCTTTGAAACAACCAATATTGTAAAAAGCTCTATATAAATGAAGGTGACTTGACTTGACTAGAATTCATGCTTTTCAATCAGACCCATTGCCACATGTGTATCAGCTCAAGCCCCTAACCAACATTTGTGGGTTGTTCTGAGAAGCTCAGTGAGTTCAAATGTGGTACTGTTAGTTCATGAAATTTCCTCCCTGCTAGATATTCCATAGTAAGTGGTATTATTGGAAAATTTAAGTGTTTTTGGAACTTTTGCAACTCAAAAAGTGTCAAAAAAGTGTAAAAAAAAAACTGTCAAAAAGTGGAAGACTGCATGAAGTCACAGAGCATTCAGGTGTAAAAAGTCTGTTGATTCCAGAGCTGAAGAGCTCCAAACATCTATTTGCAATACTGTAATATAATATATTTCACTGTATGGCGGGAGAATGGTTTTCCATGGATGAGCAGCTGTCTGGGTTGAGGATGGATGAGCGAGGACTCAAGTGCAGGGAGGAAGGTATTAAATGAAAAATTAAACAAAATACAAACATAAACTGCCCCGAGGGGGAAAACAAGACTGACTGACTAGAAAACTAAACTGACTGGACTGACAAGACAGAGCAGGAACTGACAAACAGCATTCCACGACATTAAAGATAGCGAAGCAGCACAGGACAGCACACACACACGGGGATAATAAATAGGGAACGCATGAGGCTGTTAAATGAGGAAGGACAGGTGGGGCAAATCAAACAATAAGGTGGGAACAAGACGGGTGGGTTCACACAACGACACGAACACACAGCTAATGCAAACGCATGTCCACATGTAACAAGACAAACTGACACAAACTGCTCGCAAGAGCACTGACACACGTAAACAAGAGAGCGCGGGGCCCGAGCAAGGCTCGAAATCGTGCCCACTTACACGACATAGAGCACACGAGCATGAGTAAACACTCACTAAAGGGACAAACACACGGGCCATGAATGTCCGAAACCCGACACAAAACCAAGATTGAACAAGACCAAAGTGTCGGGATCGAACATCATGCCCTGCACACAAGACGCTTCACAGACAAGAGAGCGCGCGACTCATTCAAACCCATGGGCTCCTGCAAAGACACAACAATAGGGCAGTGTCAGAGCTCTGGCACCGAAACACTAGAACACAAAACCGAAGTGACAGAACCCAGACAACGCCCTTCATATCACCAAGTACAATGCCATACACTGGCTTTACACCATTCCGCAACAGTGGAAATGTGTTCTGTGGAGTGACGAATCACACTTCTCTGTTTGGCAGTTTGGTGGGCGGGAGCGTTACCTGCCTGACTGCGTTGTGCCGACTGTAAAGTTTGGTGGAGGAGGGAAAGTTTGCATTAGTTCATGGGTTGAGCTAGGCCCATTACTTTCAGTGAAGGGAAATTATAATGTTTCAGGAAAAGGAGGGACCAAGTCCATATTGATGTCTATGTATTTATAATGCTATACGATCTGAATGCATGTAATGGTTAGGTGTATCAATATATTTTTATATCCTTTTTTTATATTTCTTATAGTGCAAATATCTTATATTTAATTGTGCATGGTTATATTCCCTAAGAAAGCTTTTGCCGTCATCTAATGCTCACTTAAATGTAATATTTAAAATCACTAATGAGTATGCTTATATGAATGTATTACCGGTAAGTTATTTATTCTCAACTCCTTGATTGCTATATTCTCAAAACTATATTATCACCCAGTTAGAGTTTTAAACTTTACAGAGGTTTACTTTAGAGTAAACTCACCTAAACAGCACCAGTAAACAGGTGATCAGAGAAGAGATGAGCTGCAAGAGGGAGAGGAAGTTATTTTTATTAAAGGTTATGAGGCACATGAAAAAAAAAAATAATGTGTGCAGATAAATCATTTATAATAAATACTTCTTTATTCCATAAAGATATAACACTTGTCCATGTTGACGACATGCTGACTTTAAGATATTATAAACATGATTTTTAATATGGGTTGTTTTAATATTGTATATTTTTTAATAGTGTACATTTTCATATTTATGATATTATATTACACTAAGAAATGTTGTCTTTAGCAAAATGAATATAATTTTTTTTCATAATATACATTATAATCTTGTGATCCCCAAATTTCCTTATAGCCTTAAAAAGGATTTTATTTATTTATAAAAAAAATTTATCGTATCAGTCAGAATTTTTTTTATCATTTCATCCCTACGGTATATTTCCAATATTATTCCTTTTTTGTTTTCCTGTTTTAGTGAGATCAAAGCACATTTTTTTTTACATATGAAATTCTAAGCAGCTTTGATGTTGGATTGAACTATTCAAGGACCTTGAATATAAACTCCAGCCCATGTTTCATAACACTAGAGTGATATATTAAGATAATATATCATGTTCACCTTAAAAAGTATCATGGCTGATGTAGAGCGACCTTCACTTTTCCTCCATTGCGTCAAGGCTTTAAAAAGGCCTTCATGAAAAACAATTATAGCTCGTTTCATGACCTCCATGTCCAAGTACTGTAAGTGTTCTCTCTCCCACTCTCTCCGTTAATGTCTCATCAGTGTGTTTACTTGTCGTGGCGCACAAATGGTCTCTCGCTCTTTCAGTCCTTTTGACCCCACACGACCTCACAGCTGTTCTTGCTTAAGGCTTCTGATTGGAGAGCTCTCTATCCAATCAAACAGCCTGTGGAAGGATACAGAGCGCATTGATTTAATTAGTGATAGATCGCTTGATGGGTTCCTTGTTGCCATGGCGATGGGATGGGCAATGCGATCTCTGGCAGCACAGAGTGTATGATGGCCTTTAAACACAGCTTTGACCTTTTAGTCATCACAGTATCTTTCACACATATATACACACACACACACACACGTGAATCCTCCAAATTCAACGTTTAAGTCCCTCTGTGGGATTTTTTTCACCTCTTTTGTTTTGTCTGAATTTGTTAATTTCTTAAAAAATACTCATAACACAACAAAAGGTACAATTGATAAGAAAACACTGACTTTAATACACCACTTGTATGACGAAGTGTTGTTAATGCTAACTAAAACCAAAATGTTTTTGTTAAATGAGCTTAAATAAAAGGAAAATATAAACATTAAATGAAAAGTTTAAAGTGAAACGAATTAAAAAGTAAACTGATATAAAAAATAAAGCTAAACATTAAGTCATGCAGCGCGACCAACAAAATCATGTGGTGCAACTAATATGCAGAAACAAATAACAAACAAACAAACGGGATATGATATCATCCAGGTCCGTAAGTCTTTGGTCATTTGATTTTTCTTTTTGTGTAGTGTCATGTAGTACAAAAGTTTATGATAAAATATTTATGAAGAATGTATAATTTATAATATTTGCAAAATATCAAAAACAAAACAAAACCTTTTTGAAAATTTGCATGTGTACACATATTCAAGGTGTATGGAAAATTCTACTTTATGCAAGATATTACATTTTTAAACTTTTCTGGTAAGCTTGTAAACACAGTGGCGAAGTCATTCGTGTCTTCGAAGAAATATTCAATACAAATATTTAAGAAATAATTGCTAAACAGAAGCGTATTATTGAGTCATACAGGCTGTTTCTGGAAGGAGGAAGGTTTACATAAGTAGAAGGGTGATAAACAGATAAAAATGTAGCAGAAAATGGGAGCCTGAACCTCCATCTAATTAGACGAGAGTGAGTTGGAACAGATGAAGATGAATCATTGTCAAAAGATGAATTGTGTTAATGAATGTGCGTTATGCCACCTCCTGAAAAGTCGTAAATATGACAATGCATCAAGTCATCATACGTGTTGAGCAATTTCTTATTCCTTCGGTCTTTTGAGCTTATTGTTCAATAACAGGACATTTCTTTGTGCTAATGCATCGAAAATAAATGCAGATGTTTGGCATATGCTTTCACGTGGTTAGCATCCCACTTTATCCCATATCCCCACAACGTCCATCAGTGGTTCAAGCCACAACTGCTCTTTACTGTAACTCCAGTGACTTTTTTACAACTTCCCCATATGCATGTGTTTCACGTTACCCATTTAACTGAGGTAGGAGTCTTCTTTTCGGAAGTGAGGTTTATCTGTTCCTTACTCCCAGCAGCTTTCCCTCTCCCACGGTAGCGACCTGCCCTTTCTGGGTCATGTTAACAAAACATTGGCTTTCCTCCCCCCCGTTCTCCAGTAGATGGTTTATTCCAGTCATTCCACAGCAGTGGCACCAGTTCACTTCTGCTTTTGCATTGCTGGTGTGTCTTAAACTGCGTTGATGAACGGTAAGTCCATCAATGGCTGTGTCTGGGCTGCTGTAGAATCTGTTTGTTTGTTGGAGTCTGTAGTGCCGTTCTGTATCTGTTATTATATAAGGCTTATGGAATACATTCTGCGCAAAACCGCACTATGTTCTGCAGTTCTTTGCATGTATCTTCTTTGCATGTTTAATGCCACATCCTGCTATCATCTTTTGACCATTTTGCATTTTTGGTTCTGCTTAAATATTTTTAATGTCTTGAACCAGCCTAAGCTGATTGTCTGGTCTGGCTGGTTTGTCAGCTGGTCTTTTTGTATAATTTTTAATTGGTCAAGTTGATAGACCAGCTAAACCAGCAAATTACCAGCCTGACAAACCATCTTAAAACAGATAAAACTATCTCAGGTTATCTAACACAAGCAAATCATCTTAGGAAGGGTTTTTTGTTTAGTTTTTTAAGCATTTAAAAAAAGAAAATTTCATAGTTATCACCTGATGATCCATGTTACGCCTAACTTTTTCCATTCCAATTTTTTCATAAAAAGGGGTTTACACTTTTGCAAAATCCTAAAAGTTTGTTTATTTTCAGGTTAAAAATTTGGAGCAGGTTACATGACACCGTTTTCAACTAAGAATTGAAAACTTCTTATTCGTTTTGAACGTTCATGTACACGACAACGGTGTTTCGGGGTCCTGAAAACAGAAACTTTTTACAACCCACTCAAAGAGTAAGTGTAAACTACAAAAACACAAATTTGTGAACATTATACGCAAGTGATGTTCTATAGACACGTAGTGCTTTTTTACAAAAAGACATCGCCAACTACTGGCCTGGCATGAATAATGCAGCTTTTTTAGTCATTTTCACATATCCATGTGATCGGGGATCGTTTTGACAACACGTGTACGTGAAAGTAAAACATTTCCGCTTCATTCTCGTATGATATGTACCCTCAGACTTTGAATAACAGATTTCCAGTGTGACCCTTCTGAACTCCACAGAAGGTTGTAGTTCACACATCACCGTCATTGTGGTTTGTGTGTGGAATGTGAAGGATTCTGAGTTGAAAATCTCCAACGTTGATAGTGATAATTTGCTTTTTATGAGAGCTAAGCGCAGCAAATAAAGCAGAACAAGCACATCTCTCACTGTTGTTTACATGCCGGTGATTTCCTGTCATGTTATAATTTACTGACCAATGTTCAAGGTTATTCATCACACTGGAAATGGGCGGTCAGGTGTAGTGCACTGCATCATTGGGGATACAGTATACAGTAGGTTTAGTACATTTTGGCAATAAATTGTATAGTAAATGTTGTATGATAGTATGCTATTCACAACATAGAGACGAAAATACAGAATTTCACATGACATCTTGTCATGAATGTGACAGAGTGTAAAGAAGAACTAGTATGCATGAGTAGTTTTCACACCACAGTGTCCTACATTGTTTTTCCTTCCTCTAAGGCTGTCTATGCTAATTTTGGCCTTCCGTCCAATGGTGTTTTTGGATACATTTAAAAACTTTGTTTTTGCTTTGCAGTGTAGACTGTGAAAGATGTATATGAAAAGGGTGCCATGTCACTGTGGTCTTAAATAAAAAAAAATGCTACTTTCTACAATTTTAATATTACATTAATGCAAAGATGTTCGAAAATGTGCTCGCAATTGCATGAGGACAGTGACGTTTTAGACCATTCGTGGATTAACGATTGACTTGGATGTACCAGTAAGTACTAAGATATTCTGCTAATGAAATGATCATGCCAGAAGAATGGAGAGCATATTGTGAGCTTTACACATGCACAGCATTTTCTGACATTTCAGTGGTGATGAGAAAACGCTAGTATGAATTGTTTTCAAATGTATCTGTATTAAGAAGCCAACCAGGGATGATGTCCAGACCTCTGGAGGGAATTCTTGTGGGAATGACCTCTTAAAACTACATCGCTCTTCTCAACCACAGTCATTGCATTGGAAAGCAGAATGGAAACTCATGACAAACGTCAGCTGAAATGCTGAAATGTGATAAGCGGTTGTTAAGATGCATGTTTGTGTGGGCTTAACATGTGTGCATGGATTGGTTTCACATCAACATGACCATGAGTCAGAGTTTTCGTCTTGGTAATCTCATTTATGGTTTCCTGTAAAAGGCCATTGAGGAATTGCTTACTGAAACTCCAAATATGACTGGAAGATATAACATTTATTTAACTGAGACACTAACAGCCAAGATGATTGAGTGTGGTGTTCCGGTTGACCTTTTAAAGCATGTTGCAAAGGGCTCCCATTGCTTTCTCGTGTCTTACTTGCTCTGGTGTGTGTGTGTGTGTGTGTGTGTGTGTGTGTGTGTGTTTGTGTGTGTGTGTGTAAAACGTCTCGGGTTACGTATGTAACCCTGGTTCCCTGAAGGGGAACGAGACGCTGCGTCAGAAAACGCTAGGGGAAACCCTTGACGTCAGTCACGTGAAGATGTGTACAACCAATGGGAATTTTACGCGTGTGAATGCGAGTCACGGAAGTGACGTCATGAACAGAGCATAAAAGCGCGCCGGAACCCGGAAGTGACAGCAAAAGAGTGTCTGAAGCGGGCCCGGAGGCGCAAGGAGCTGAGGCGAAGACGCAGCGTCTCGTTCCCCTTCAGGGAACCAGGGTTACATACGTAACCCGAGACGTTCCCTTTCATGGGAACTTCGAGCTGCGTCAGAAAACGCTAGGGGAACGTTATACCAACGTCACCTCAGCGACGCCGGCCTACGGATGTGTCTCAGCTCACTGAGAGAGCACCCTCGTTCCCGGAGCGGAATCGAGATCTAACTGATAGAATCTCATAAAGGTGTGCGGTGAGGACCAGCCAGCCGCAGCACAAACATCAGCAAGGGAAACTCCTGAGAGAAACGCCTTGGAGGTCGCCACGCTCCTAGTGGAGTGGGCCCGGACCCTCAGGGGAGAAGCATGTCCGGCCGACTCATAAGCCAGACAGATAGCCTCGACTATCCATCGGCTTAGGGTTTGTTTGGAAGCTGGAGCCCCCTCAGGGGTCCCAAAACAAACGAACAGTTGGTTTGACTTACGCCAGGTAGCAGTCCTGAGGACGTAAGCGTCCAGTACTCGTACTGGACAGACCTTGTTCTTTCGCTCCTGCTCATGATCGTCAAAGGGGGGAGGACAGAAGGCCTGTAGCATGATAGACCGAGCCACGTTCGTAAGAACCTTAGGGACATAGCCTGGCCTCGGGTGAAGAAAAACCTTCGTCATCCCGGGCGCAAACTCGAGGCAAGAAGGAACCACCGAGAGAGCTTGAAGATCCCCGACCCTCTTAAGCGAGGTGATAGCCAGCAAAAGAAGGGTCTTTAGGGAGAGGAGTTTAATAGGAAGCTCCTCTAATGGTTCAAAGGGTGCCTGGGACAGGCCTTGGAGTACCAAAGACAAGTCCCAGGCAGGAACCCTGGTCTGTGCCACAGGTCTCAGCCTTAGAGTGCCACGAAGGAAACGAGAGACTAGGGGGTCCCTGCCCAAGGACACCCCTCCCAAAGGTATGTGGCAAGCCGCTATGGCAGCCACATAAACCTTCAAGGTAGAAGGGGCCAACCCTGTCGCAAACTTCTCCTGCAGGAACTCCAGCACTTTGCCAACGGGACAGGTTACTGGGTTTAACTGCCTTACGCTACACCAAGCAGAGAAGAGTTTCCACTTTAGAGCGTAGAGTTTCCTCGTGGAGGGAGCTCTGGACTGAAGGATGGTCTCTACAACCTCGGCTGTGAGACCAGATTCGAAGAACTGGACCCCCTCAGGGGCCAGACCTTCAGCTTCAGAAGTTCTGGACGGGGGTGAATAACACAACCCTCCGCCTGGGACAGAAGATCCCCCCTGACCGGAATCTCCCAGGGGACTCCGTCTAGGAGGGATATCAGGTCCGAGAACCAGATCCTGCTGGGCCAAAAGGGGGCCACCAGCGTGAGACGGACCCTGTCCCGACGAACTTTGGCCAGAACTCCCGGGAGCAGAACAATCGGGGGAAAAGCATACAGGTGTAGCCTCGGCCACACCTGCATCATGGCATCCTGCCCCAGCGGCGCTGGGTACGTTAAGGAGAACCATAGAGGGCAATGAGTATTCTCGACCGAGGCAAACAGGTCTACCTGTGCCTTCCCGAATCTCTTCCAAATCTGCTCCACCACCTCGGGGTGGAGCCGCCATTCCCCGGGCCTCGGCCCCTGCCTCGACAGGAAGTCTGCTCCTATGTTCTGGACTCCAGGGATGTGAGCTGCCCTGAGTGAGAGCAGCTTGCCCTGGGCCCAGAGAAGAACTTGTCTCGCCAATTTGTACATCGGACGAGAACGAAGACCTCCCTGGTGATTGATGTAAGCCACCACTGTCATGCTGTCTGTGAAAACAGTGACATGATGCCCAATTAGGTCTGGGAGGAAAGCAAGTAGCGCTCTGCGGACCGCCAGTAACTCCAGCAGGTTTATGTGCCAGGACTGGTGCCGCAGGCTCCAAAGCCCTTGTGAGGAGCGGTCCCTCAGAACCGCCCCCCAACCTGTGAGGGAGGCATCCGTTGACAGAGTTACTCGTCGAGACGGAGCCCCCAACACGGGGCCTTGTGACAGGAACCAGATGTTCTTCCACAGGGTCAAGGTGCGTAGGCATCGCCTCGTGACCTTGATTGTGCGAAGCGGGTTGCCCCTCGGGGAAAACCCTTTGGTCCTGAGCCACCACTGCAGGGGTCTCATGTGCAGCAGGCCGAGCGGTATAACGCTGGACGCTGCTGCCATGAGCCCTAACACTCTCTGAAAGTGTTTGACAGTGCGTAGCTGGCCTAATTTTATGCTCTCGACAGTTGATTGAATGGAATGAATGCGCCCGGGGAATAGCCGAGCAGACATTGTTTCCGAGTCCCAAATGACTCCCAAGAAGGTGGTTCTCTGAGCAGGAGAAAGCACACTCTTCTTGGTGTTCAACCTTAACCCCAGCTCTTGCATGTGAGCAAGCACGACATCTCGATGACGTGCTGCTAACTGAGACGATTGGGCTATTACTAGCCAATCGTCTATATAATTGAGGACACGGATGCCCTGTAACCGCAACGGAGCCAGTGCAGCGTCCACGACCTTCGTGAACGTGCGGGGTGAGAGCGATAGGCCGAACGGAAGTACACGATACTGGTACGCCTTCCCCCCGAAGGCGAACCGTAGGAACTTCCGATGCTGAGGAAAGATGGAGATGTGGAAGTATGCGTCTTTTAGGTCGATTGTGACGAACCAGTCCTCGGACCTGATATGCGTCACAATCTGCCTGAGCGTCAACATTTTGAATTTTAGACGCAAGATAGTGCGATTTAGAAGACGCAAATCCAGAATGGGCCGCAACCCTCCATCCTTCTTCGGAACTATGAAGTATCGGCTGAAGAAACCGGACTGTCTGTCTGTAAGGGGCACATACTCGATGGCCCCTTTCTCCAGCAGAGAGTCTACTTCCTGTTCCATAATCAGAGCCTGCTGGGGCCCTACCGCGGACGATAGGATCCCCATAAAACGGGGTGGTGAAGCCCCGAATTGAATTTTGTACCCGGAGGTTACTGTGCGCAGGACCCATTGAGAGATGCCCGGCAGACGCAACCATGCGGCCTGGAACTCTACTAAGGGAATCAGCCTCTCGAGACTGATCTCTGATACGAGCAGAGACACCACAGGGCCGGGGTTTCCGGACACCGTACTGGTGGAATGCTCTAGGACCCTCCTTAGAGGGGGCAGTGCCTCCGAGACGGGCTCCCTCGGGAACCGGACACGGAGCTGACCGCCTTGGTGCGGCTTGCCTCTGGCGTCAGGAACGCTTAGAGGTAGCCTTCTTGGCATTTAGGACGTTCCTCAGATCCATCCTTTTACCAGAAGGCTGGGCCCGAGAGTGTTGTCCCGACCTCCCTTTATTAGGGGGAGGTAAACGAGATGCAACACTCTCCTTCTGTGAGGCCCTGTACGAGGAACTGCGAGCCCGTGTTTGGCTACTGGGCTCACGTGAAGGGTGGCGGGGAAGGACTTTGCTGAACGCCACCTGCTGTCGTGCAGCCTCCTGAAACTTATCGACAACGCTTTTTACGGCGTCGCCGAACAAGCCCGAAGGGGACAGAGGGGCGTCCAACAAAACGAACTTGTCCTTATCCTTTATGGCTGAAAGATTGAGCCATAAATGCCTCTCCGTAGCCACCAGAGCTGCCATTGAGCGCCCGACAGAGAAGGCCGTTTCTCTAGTGGCTCGGAGAGACAAATCCATGGCCCGACGCAGCTCTGCCACTGCTTCGGGACCAATACCGCCACCTTGATCGAGGTCTCCCAGCAAATCTGCTTGGTAGGCCTGCAGCAGTGCCGTGGTGTGCAGGCACGCTGCAGCCTGACTAGAGGCAGAATATGCTTTTCCCACCAGTGATGATGTGACTCGCAACGGTTTGGTGGGGAGCGCCGGGGCTTTAATAGTGGATGCCGAATGGGGCACAAGGTATCCCGCAAGAGCCTCGTCCACCTTCGGCATCCCTCCGTAACCGTAAGGATGAGCTCCGGTAAGAGTAGCGTACATCGCACTAGACGATGTATGCACCCTATCGGAAGCTGGCTTCTTCCAAGATCTCGACACCTCAGTATGGAGATCCTGGAAGAAAGGCATTGCCCGGCGCTGGGGAGCGACACGAGCCGGAAGGTAACGCTCATCCAACTTACTTTTGCTGGGACGGGCGTTCCTAGTCTCTGCCGGCCAATCAATATCCAGACGAGAGACTGCTCGTGTCACAACCTCGATCAGTTCCTCGTACGCCGGTGAAGAGGGTGGCGAAGCCTCCTCAACCGGATCGATGCTAATCACCTCCTCCTCCTCAGAGCAGGATAATGACAGCACCGCAGTCCCAGTCGGATTGGAAGAAACCGCGCCTGAAACGCGTGCTTCCAACCTCCGGCTGGAACTGGGATCAGCACAGTCGAACTGCGAGGCGGGCTCACCCGCCCCGCAACCTTCCGTGAGATCCATTTGCGATCCCCAAGATTGAGAACGCCGCCGAGCCTCAGCCGCAGCGGGTCCCGAACCTTGAAGAACGCGAGTCTGGTTAGTATCCGCAAATACTGCCAGACGGGAGCGGAGAGTACGCAATGAGAACCTCTCGCAGTTCTCACAATCACCGCCCTCAAGCGCTGACCGAGCGTGCTCCGCTCCCAGACAGACAACGCACTGAATGTGTGTGTCCTTTCCCGTAATGAAACGAGTGCAAGGAGAAACACACGATCTAAATGTCTGCTCCGCCATAATCACAACGCAATCCAATGGGAGGTTTGAAACTCGCAAGCACAAACTCTCTGACACACGCACGCTGAAGACACTCAAAGCTGTCACTTCCGGGTTCCGGCGCGCTTTTATGCTCTGTTCATGACGTCACTTCCGTGACTCGCATTCACACGCGTAAAATTCCCATTGGTTGTACACATCTTCACGTGACTGACGTCAAGGGTTTCCCCTAGCGTTTTCTGACGCAGCTCGAAGTTCCCATGAAAGGGAACCTTCAATACAATCATCTGTCCTTTTAGACAAGGGCTTTTAGTAGATAAAAGTATATAAAGTGTGTATTACAGTATGTGGGTCTTTCTCTTATCTGTTCAAATTCTACTAATATCCTATGATAAATATTTATTTTTTATTTTATATTGACTTCTTAAATGGCAAAAAATTGCAACATTTTTTAATTTAATGCAATTTTTTGTTTATGTTTCATTTGCAATGAGATTTTCCCCCTAATCTTTAAGTAACTGTAAAGGAAAGATAAGATATCACCAATGAGACTAAAAAGAAAGTGAGTGGAAACATTTTCCTCTTGAGACAAATACACTAGTATTGCATCGTTTCTTTTAAAGTTGATACTAAATTGTAAATTGAGAACTCCATTAAATCTCCATTGAGCAATACAGTTTTCCTCTGGGTACGTCTCTGTGTTTTATGTCTTTAAGTTTGGACTTTCTAAGTTTACTTAGTTAGGCTTTCTGGACAAATTTGTCTCTAGACGTTATATAAACTTGACAAAACATCCAGGATCATCTTCAGCTGGAAGAACAATTCATAAAACAAACAAATGGGTTACTCTAGAAATGCACAAAGGATCAGGGTTTGGATCAGTCGGTAGTATTTCACACGAAACATTTATATGAATAAAATATATTTTTTAATATTTGAAGGGTAGTGGTGTGCCCTCATTAAGTCAGTGTGTGTGAGAGAGATTCTCTGGCTGTCTTGTTTAGTCTGCTCTATCAGAGTAACCTGGGTGGGAGGTTTTGCTCTAGGCCAGTGCGTCTGCTGTGTTCATGGCCGTCAGTGCAGGCAGTGAGATTTCAATTGACGGCGTAAATAAGGTAACATTTAACTAAGAGTTTATGTTCTCTGTAGGCTTATGCTTTGAGACTAACGCCGCGAAGTGGAACCTTGTGTGTAGATTCGCCATCTTTTAGATTTTGAACCATGAGAGTTGTGTATGTGTGTGTGGAAATGTGTGTTTGTATAAATTCCTATCCTCTCGACGTCCAAGAGGGGGTGAGGAAACACCCCCCCCCCCCCCCCCCCCCAACCCAACATTCATCTCCAGTTCACACTCTCTTGCAGTATCTCTTGTCCTCAGACTCTGACTGTCTTTCTCAATTGACATACACTTTAATGTGGCTGTGTGAAAAACAGAGTTTTTGTTTTGTTTTTGTTTTTTGTTCTACCAGTGCCTAGTTGTTTTCGAAGATCTAGTAAAACAACAAATGGACAATTTTTCATATCTACTGTAAAAAAATGATATTCTTTGCTAATATGGGAATGGCAATATTTAAACACATTTATACATTTCCCTCTCTCCCTTTCAGATGTCTAACTACAAGCGTGCGACGTTTGAGGAGGAGGACGGGACGGATATCCATGCTGATGGGGCCATCTCTCCTGACAGTGTGGAGGTGAGTGTAGATCAGAGGATATGTGGATGTGTATCTTTACTCACAGACTTGAATGAATGAAGGAATATAGTGCTTTTATTATGTACTACTATACATCATCATCATCATCGGGCGGGCTTTTTAGGCACGACACTTTGAAACCATCCCTTCTTGTCTCTGGCCATTCTGGCGATTTGATCGACATCCAGTCGTTTAGCGTCGTTTGTTAGATAAGTCGAAATTTGATCATGGTAGTTCATCTTTGGTCTGCCTTTTGATTTCGACCAATCTCCGATTTGTAGAGGATGTAGATGTTTGGTAGCTCCTCTTTCTCCATTCTGAGACAGTGGCCCGTGAATTTTTTTACTACTATACACCCAAAGTGAATCACAGCAGCGGTCTCTCCTCAACCACCAATAGTGTGCAGCATCCACAATAAAACGGCGCCAGTGCGCTCACCCCACACTGGCTATAGGTGGAGAGGAGAGAGAGTAAAAGAGCCAATTTAAAGCTTGGGGATTATTATTTGGAGGCCATGATTGATAAGGGCCAATGGCCAGGACACGGGGGTTATAACCCTACTCTTTACAAGATGTGTTATGGGATTTTTAATAACCACAGAAAGTCAGGACAGTTTAACGTCTCATCCAGAACAGTGCTTGTTATAGTACAGTGTCCCGTCACTATATAAGGGCATTAGGACCCACACTTACTACAAGGTGACGCCCCCTGCTGGCCTCACTAACTCTGCCAGCAGCAACCTAGCTTTCCCCAGGAGGTCTCCTATCCAGCTTAGTTTCAGTGGGTAACCAGTCTCAGACTACAGGGTGATATGGCTGCTGGCATGACTTCTTTATCCAATAACACATACAAATAAATAAAGCAACAGCTTAAGCTGTTAGATGGTGAGAAGTATTACTGTTGCACAATTTCCTGAACAGGAATGACACTAAAACATTGCAAAACAACAGTGAGAAAATAGTGAATTTTTGGTCATTTAAAGTGAAACTGTGCTCTGTGAAGTTCAGCTGTTTCCTTGCTGACTCGGATGCTTTTACTGCTGAAAACTCTAGCTGAAAGTCATGTTGCAGGAATGAAACACTGTCATGAGTCGGAGGTGATGTTCTTTCTTCCAGGCTGAGATACATACAGACACTGTAGGAACACCAAAAACATAAAACATAGCAGTAGTTGGGAAATACAGTTTCCAAAAGGGATTTTTTTTTTTTTTTGTGCTGCCATGTCATAGAAGAAACATTTGGAGTTCGCCAAATAAAACTTCAGTAAACAGTTCTTTTAAGAATTCTTTTTTTCTTAGTTTGTCAACATTTTAATCTAATTTTAATCTAAAAAACCTTTTCCACTGTAAAGATCCTTTATGTTTTGGAAAGGATACATGGATGTTAAAGGTTCTTTATTGAACCATCTTTTATTTTTAAGTTTGTAGATCTCATATATTGTGAATATTTTTAGAAGAGGAAAGGTCCAAGCGCTGACCCTTGAGGTACATCAGTGTTTAGATACTGCTTCCATCAAAGTCTTCATGCAGAATCTACACATAACATTGTCCAAAGGGCAGATTATTTACTGTGACGGATGTCCAGCAGAATGAAGATTCACTTTTTGTGGTCAGACATTTTTGTTTGCACTCTCCCTTCAGTCATTTTCTTTCAAAGTTTTAAAACTCAGATAATATTTTGTTTCTTGTTCTTTTGCGGTACAAAAATGTGTACCATACCCTCCAGTGAAATCAAACTAATTATACTAATCCGAACTAAGCTGTTAAAACAAGCGATGCTGAAATTGTCAGAGATATGTCACAACCATGAAACATGAATTTATTACCACCCACATTTATACAGCAGCCTGTTCAGTATTCAGTAACTTGACCCTGATGATCACTATTGTTGTGGATTACATTTTTTCAGTTATAGACAGACAATATACAACTGAACAATTATCCAGATTTGAATAATGGTCTTGAAAACAGAGAGCATGGATAACAGTTTCATAAAAATGAGCATTCTTTCTCATGTAGATTGCAATGAATTACGAGTAACATTTAATATGAATTTCTATCGACTCATGTGGCCCCTTTCATTTGCTGCTCACTTTTATGTCAAGCTGGAAATGTGACTCCTCTTCTGTTGATTTGTTGTGCAAGCAACGATATGAAGCATGTATTTGATGTGGTATCCCCCAGGCAACTCGTTTTATGTTCTTTGGGTGCTGAATGATAAGAGACATACAGTATATTTTGACACAAAAATCATACGTGATGTTCCTAGAGTTTCTACACAAGGAGAACTCTTCTTTGGGAGAAAAATTAGTATATTATATTCTTATTTTAAGAATAAGATGAGTATTTGTTAGATTTTGAATAAAATGTTGTGTCCCGTTAATTTACAACATTACATATAAACATTCACCATGTTATCTAGATAGGCATGATAATTATATTTCATGGCAGTTAATGATTACCATGTTCAGAAACCATGGTATTCAAATAATATAAAAGAGAATTATACTAACGTGTTAAATATCCCAAAATTATGGTATTATCATCTATGAAATAAATTAAAGTAAAATGATCCCAATGTTTTTGAGTGCACATAGTTTGGTACGTTAACCAGCAAATGGTAACAGTTTCAAAACAGTACGTTTTAAAAAGACTTTTTGATCTTTTAGGTGGGTTTCCGTAAGGGTGGTGTTCAGCTGTTCGGTCCACTGGGCAGGAGGACTCAACTGGAGGTTGTTTTGGCCGGACTGCTTCTCGCTTCACTTCTAGCGCTATTTGGCTGTGCGATCACACTGGGAGTTCGCTATAACAGAGGTAACACACACACATGCACACACACACAGAGTTAAATGCGTGCAATGTACAATGACTTACTGATAAATATGATACCATGTGACTGATTTATATAAAGCAGGCAGGCTTTTATGACATTAGTTTAGTAGTATATAATTTCTCAGGTGTATCTATAAGAACATGCCCTTATAGTTACTAAAAATATTTTATTATTACTTACACAACTTTGTTTCAAACTTGTTTGAATTTATTTCCTTTTGAAACATAACTCAATGATTAATTTTAATAATTTGAACATTACCTTTTTGGGTGAATGCAATACATCATAACTCACTTTAATACTCTGAAAAAATAGATTAGATCAGATTAGATTCAACTTTTTGTCATTACACAAGTACAGGTACAAGTAGCAGTACCTCTACAGGTACTATATAGATCCATTATGCTTTGTAAAGGTTCCATGGATGTTAAAGGTTCTTTATTGAACCATCAATGCCAATAAATATCTTTTATTTTTAATTTGAGGATCTCATGTTTTGTGAATATTTTGAGAAAAGGTTCGTCTTCCTCTGTTCTAAAGACAAAGGGTTCATCAAAACATAATTTCCTATAATTAAAGTCTTGTTCACATCAGAATGGACCATTTGGTGCTATAAACATGTCAATGAATAAAAGACTGGTAATGCGTCTGTCCAGAAAGACTGTCTAGAAAGACAGAAAGACATTATACGCTGTCAATGTGGCTGTTTTTTTTAACAAATAGGTGTTCTAATCTCCTTTCCTTCACACTTCAAAGAAAACTGGCTAACAAATAAGATATGTGCTTTTGGTCTCATGCCCAGAGCCACTTCTATTGCATAAAACTATGACTTGGGCAAATGGCATGAGATCTTTTTGTTCCAAACATTCGTGTTTTTACAATAATGAATATTTAAAATAGTATCATCCACAATCCAATGAAATACCAGTGGACAAAATCAATGCCCTCCTTGCATAATTTTTTACATTCAGTTTTGTAACATTATGGGAGTTTAAGCTATTCCTTGCTGATTTTAATCCCTAGATCCAGCCCGTAGTATCTGTCTAACGGAGGCATGTGTAACCGTGGCCAGTAAGATTGTTGAAGCTCTGGACCGCTCCGTGGACCCATGTCAGGACTTTTACCAGTACGCCTGTGGAGGATGGGTGCGCAAAAACCCCCTGCCAGATGGCCGGTCCCGCTGGAGCACATTTAACAGCATCTGGGACCAGAACCAGGCTGTGCTCAAACACCTGCTGGGTAAGTGCTGGAAAACACACACACATATGCTTGACACACACACACACACACACACACACACATATCCTTTTTGTAGGATGGGATTTGCCTAACTTAGTGTTCACAAAACAGAATATATTTAGAAAGACATCTAAATGATTTATTTGATTTTCCAGTAGAAAACAACTGCATCCGTGCATTTTGAAGAGTTTTACACCTCAGTTCTCTGTGCTTAGGTTGTTTTATTGTAGATCTGTTTAGAAAGTTTCATCGATTCCTGCTCTGTGTGACCTGATTTTTTTTTCTCTGAGTGCATTCATCCCTGTCTGTTTGTTCAATAAGGGACAGTGACTTTCTGTTCATTTAAAACCCACCATTATTCACTCAAATTTATACTATAGTCTTTTTATTGGTTATGATATGATATATTTTATATTATGATATTCAGTATTTTATAGTCTTTTTTCGAAAAAATGTATGGTTAAAGTTTTAAAAACCTCTTTTCAAACGGGCAGGGAGGATGACATTGACTTGTACTTGTAGACTAGGTAAATTGTAATGGCAACAAAGCTAGGGTGTTGCAAGTTTCCAAGGGTGTTACAATGTGGTTGCTAGAATGTTCTGAGGGATTGCTGGGTCTTAATTGGTCATTTACTAGAGTTTCTCTGTGATTTCCGGGGTGCTACAGCCCACAGTTCTTGTTGGCAAGGTGTTGCTAAGGGGTTTCTATGCTGTTCTTGATAGTTGTCAGGACATTGTTAAAAGGTTGTTAGGGTGTTCTGAGTAGTTGCCCTGTAAATGGTTTAAGGTTGTTCTGGGTGGTTGGCAGCTCACAATCACTGAATATTTTCCGCCACGGAATAAAAAAAAGTAAACGATAATTTCAACTTAGATATACGCTCACAAGTATCACAAGTCCTCACAAGAATTGCGAGATAAAGTCACATTAACATTTTTTATAACCTTCCAAAACTGAATGTGTCACGAGTTGATGATGTAAAACTCTGGACAAGTCTTCTTGAATGCATCCGTTTTTAACACAGCTTGACTGTGTTATGATTACGAGCTCCGCGCTTCCCCCCTCTGGCCACCGGAGGGAGCTCTCACACTTATACTGACACACACACACTACATTTCCCATGATGCCGTTCATTGGACTGATTATCGCACCAGCTGCGAACAATTACATGAACTATAAAAGACTCACACACATGCACTGTGATTGTGAAGTCTTGATTTGCTGCGGTTGTCATTTCTGAGCGTTATTATCCTGTCCTGTTTTCCTGTTATCGATTCTGCGGTTTTCCTGTTTTGCCTCTGTCTGACTGCCCCGACCTGTGCCTGGATTATCACTCGTGATTGTCATCTGCCTGTCCTGACTTCCCGCCTGGACAGCGATTCTGATTCTATCCGTCTGCCTTTTTGACCCTTGCCTGGAATATCATTTATGTATGCTCTCTGCCTGTATGACTATTCTTATTAAAGACACACATTCTGCCTGGGAGTTACAGACTGCCATACAATCTAACATAAATGACAACTGAAATCCTACAGCGTGACATGACTTACGTTGGGAATCATGTTTGTACAGTCTGACAAGCAACAGTTGTATAGGACTGTTATAAATCGGACAGCGTGCATCTTGCTTAAAGTATGATAAATAGCTGTATTGATGTTTGCCATAGCAAAAACTAATTAATGGAAAGTCTCATAAATCTCTCTCTCCCTCTCATTCCCACTATGTATATCTAAATGCAATTTATCATTTTTCAAAAAAATATTTATTGACATTTTCAAAATACTCTAATTGTTGGTCTATTTGACTCTGCCTGTTTTATTTAATAACCTGCTCTAATGCACTGACTTTGATACAGCTCTTTATTTCTCTAATGAATGCGCTCTCACACTGGGGTCCCTGCAGCCGTTTTGCCCTGATGACACTCCATCAAATTGTCTCTGCATGTTGCATCTCCCCCACAGCCGGCTCCATCCAATCACACAACACTGTTCTCTCAACCCTTCTGCACATTTAATAACACTCGCCTTACATGAGCATATTTTTTTATCTCAAATTACTCTTAGATACTTGATACATCTTTGTGGTTCTTTATGGTGTGTGTGTGATTGGGTGAGTGAACACCTCAGCATGCTGAAGTGAACACAACGCTCCAGCGAACAGTAAATGAAGAGTATTCCCAAATGACCTGTGTCAGAGAACTGGTGCAGCCCCTGCAGAGAGAGAGAGAGAGAGAGAGAGAGAGAGACAGAGAGAGAGAGAGAGACTTTAACAACTCTTTCACTAAGACTAATAAAATGTCTTGGTTAAATATGCAACTTTAGTTCCCTGAAAAGAGAACAAGATGTTGCGTCATTAACCAGAAAACCATAAAGTAAAATAATAATAATAATAAAATAATAAAATAAACCCAAACCATTTAGATTTAGCTTCTGATAGACTGAAGCAAATCGATCACAGGAATGCAGGGAGTATTGCAGGCTGACTCAACGCCTTATTTCTTTTTCAGAGAACCAAGGTTACATATGAAACTGAGAAATACCCTTTCAAGGGAACTTGAACTTGTCGAAATGCTGTGCGACAACCACAACCTCCAGGGTGTAGGCCAAGGTTAAAACCTAAAAAGATGTGCGGTGAGAACCAATCTGCCGCTTCACAAACATCCTGGAAGGAGACTCCTGATAGTAACGCTTTAGAAGTGGTCATACTCCTAGTGAACTGGGTTCAGACAGCCATGTGAGATTGCCTCGACCACTTTCTCATCCTTTGCTTCTGACCTGAACTTATGAGCTCTGGCCCATCAGAGGCCAAGCCCACAGTTTCAATAACTCTGGACGGGGGTGAAGGATCAACCCCTTCGCCTGAGAGACAAGGTTCCTCCTGGGCAGAATCTACAGAGGAGAGACCCAGAATCTTTGGGAGCAGATCAGTTGGGGGAAAATAACTTGAGAGAATCAACGAGATATGAACAGGAGACAGACATGTCCTTGAAAAGTGGTCCTCTGAGCTGGAGAAAGCAAACTCTTCTTGGTATTGAGCCTCAGCCTCAACTTTCTCATATGGGCGAGAATGTCATCTTGATGTCGGACCACTAGGTGTTCCGATTGAGCTAAAATCAATCGATCATCGATATGATTTAGCATGCTTAGTCACAGCAGAGCCAAAGCTGCATCCACACACTTTGTGAAAGTGCAAGTGCTTCCTTTAGATACATGGAAGTATGTTACTCGTGTACTTGAGACCTATCGTGACAAACCATGATTTATGACTGACATGTCTGTGGTGCGTGTGCAATGTGGAGAGGCGAGGAGACACAGAGATCCAACTGAAAAGACTTTATTGACTAAACTCTCTTGGTGCAAATCTCCGAGAACTAGGAACACTTGGAAATATGGAAAGGAGGTAAATCCACACACACGTAACTGCACATAACGCAAGTCAACATCCGACAAAGACAAGGGAGCACAGGAAGGTATAAATACACACGAGGCAAAAAGTAAACAGCTGACAAGACTATAGGTAAGTGATTAGACAGACGTGAGCGTGAAGGACCTGGAAGATACATAAAGTGACCTGGAAGGGAACAATGGCAAGACAGGATCGTGACAATGACATGATTAGCTTCATTGTAAGCAACTTGAACTTGAGCTTCCTCACAGTTCGATTTAGTTGTCACAGATCTAGAATATTTGTTTTCTTTTGCAGTTTGAAAACTCCTTTATAACAGCTCTCTTGTACTAAATTGAGAAAACTAACTCTGTCTTGATTGGGTATACCTCATAATTTCCTAGTCGATGATGTTCCCGGCCTGTAACGCTCTGTCACTGCATTAGACTGATTTCACAAAGACAGTAAAAAAAGACAGTAAACAAATAAATGATGTTTACTTTACCATAAATACATATAAATTCACAACAATTTCATATAAAAAAGCAAAAATGGCATTAAAAAATACCATTATTAAAATAATAATAAAAAATTACATATTTAGGAATTAATTTTTCTCTTGATCAACTAGAAACAACACTTTTGTTAACTTAAAAAAACCTCTACTTTAATTCTTGCAGATAAAAAAACGCCTTTAAAACTATTTCAGTTGTTCCACCATCCTTAAGCTTATTTTCTTTGTAATCTAAATTGCTAGCTTTGCTTCACCAATTTAAAAAAATTTAAGAATTGTTTTCCTATCTAGTCAAGTCAAGTCAAGTCAAGTCACCTTTATTTATATAGCGCTTTTTACAATGTAGATTGTTTCAAAGCAGCTTTACAGGAAAAACAATATAAACAAAGTTTGTTTGGCTGAACAGAAGCCCCAAAAGAGCAGGCGAATCAATACAATTGATGAACTTTAAGTGTTAAGCATAGGCGACAGCGTCAAGGAACCAAAACTCCGGCAGGTGACGTAACGAATGAAGAATAGAATGGAGAAAAAACCTTGGGAGAAACCAGGCTCAGTTGGGGGACAAGTTCTCCTCTGACCAACAGCCAAACAGTGCATGATTATTATACAACAATTCAAGTCCAATATGAAGTCCAATTTGGTCCGGTTAGAGATGGGTTCATGATCGTCACAGGGGAGGGTTTAGTAGAGTCACGGTCTCCGCAGACACCCCAGGGCAGTGCTGTGCTCGTGTCCAGGTCCTTCATCTGATCTGGATACGGCCCGGATCCAGCTGACCACGGTAACCTCGGAATAAACAGAGACCAATATCAGCGTAGATGCCATTCTTCTTCTGATGTATCGAGTCCATCAGGTGTTATGGGAATGTTCCCGGTTCCGGCTTATCTAAATTATGCAGCCTAACAATCATTTTACATGATTTGGATTAAAAATGTATGTATAATGTGTTATGTGTATGTCAGGTTGAAGAGATGTGTTTTTAGTCTACATTTAAACTGACAGAGTGTGTCTGCTTCCCGAACTGTAATAGGAAGACTGTTCCAGAGTTTAGGAGCTAAATAGGAAAAGGATCGAGGTAACATACTTTGGACCAAATATAAATATATTTTTATCCATATCCTCTCCAAGTGTTCTAAGCTAACTCTTTAAAATCTGAAACAAACCATTTGACCCCAAAAAAACTAAATATAAATGCTTTAAAGTTTCTTCATGACCACAAAAAGAACATTCTTTCCCTAAAGAGGGGTCAACACGCACAAAATATCTATCCACAGATGTTTTTTATTATACTGTAGATAGAAGGAAGAATTTAAAAAAGTTTCTTCATTATTTTTTTCCATAAATCTATTATGCAGTGCCTTAATGCCTGTAAAACTATTAAAAAATAAACAAAAACTAAACTTTTCAGTGTATTAACTATTCTTTAGATTGGACAAACATGCATCCTGCTCTCACCACTGAAGTTTGCAAACTTTTCATTTTTAACACATTTGCTTGTTGTTAATGAGTGGTTCATTTATCCAACCTTCAAAGTTTGTATCTCTCTTTACCAGAAAAACAGAATTCTACACTTTCAATTAATTTATAAAATGGAGAAAAAAAACCCTTCCATTCCATATTTTTCAAGCTTATAGCAATTAAAACTATTTATGGTGCCTAACAAGGAACAAGCTGCTTCAGCCCAACATATTTTTCCAGCATACAGCAACTTCTGCATCCTGAAAGCCTTGATTCTGCTTTTTATATCTATTAAGCCATGTCTACCGTCACTGACTGGTAGATATAAAATAGCAGATTTTACAAAGTGCTGGCCCGACCAATAAAAGCCATTTATTTTCTTTTGTAGTAATTGAACTAATTTAGGTGGAATCAATACATTTAGTTTAACCCAAAGTGCTGAAGCATCTAGACTGTTTGCGACCAAGATTCTCCCCCTAAATTATAACTGAGGCAACACCCATGTCCACCATGACAAACAGTCACACATCTCATCTTATTTCTTCCCAGTTTTCTGAATATATTACACCTCTTGGAAAAACTGGTGGCTGTCTTCCAGACCTATTTCCTATTATAAAACCTTTACTTTTTCTTTAAAGCTTCTTTTAAAACAGACACATCTCTTTCACTTTTGATAAACACAGTATTATCATCAGCAAAGGCAGGTTAGTTCCCTTTCAAGGGAACTCGCGCTGCGTCGAACGCTTGGGGAATCCTTGGATGATGTCCGCGCGAAGCACAATATGTAAACTTCCGGCGCGCGCACGCGCGCGCGTGCGTGAGTGACAGACGCAGATCGGTGACGTCACGAACCAGTTGATAAAAGAGCGCCGGAACCCGGAAGCGGCAGCTTTGTTTGTCTTCGCAAGCATAGTGTGAGAGTGTGTTGAGTGTGCTGGTTATTTTGAGAGAAAAACCCAGATCTAGTTTAAAAATCAGGGATCTCCCATATATATTTATATACAATATCTATGTTTATGGCGAACCAGGCATTTAAACAGTGCGCATCTCCTTGCCCTCGTTTCCTCTCGGGGGGAGATGAGCACTTGTTATGTGTAATGTGTCTGGGAGCGGAGCATGCTAGGTCAGCGCTCGTGAGCGCTGACTGTGATCACTGCAGCCAACTACCGCTGCGGGTGCTCCGCTCACGCCTGGCGGTTTTTGATTCTGAGACCGGCCAGGCTCGCATTCCCCAGGGCTCGGGTCCCGCAGCAGCTGAGGCTCTGCGGCGATCTAGGTCATGGGGTTCGCAAATGGACCTGACGGCGGGGTCTGAGACGGGCGCTCCCCTATCTCAGCCCTTACCCGGTGGATCCAGTGCTTCATGCATGGTTTCGGAAGCACGCTCGAGGGCGGTTACTTCCGACCAAGCTGAAGCACCGGCACTGCAATTGTCTAGCTCCGAGGAGTTAGACGTTGCTAGTGTCGACGCGGAGAGTGAGGATTCGCCAACCTCCTCCCCAGCTTATGAGGAATTGCTCGAGGTGGTGACTCGCGCTGTGGCCACGTTAAGTATTGAGTGGCCAGCGGAAAGCACTGTCGTTCGTCCAAAGAGAAGCAAGTTGGATGAACGATTTCTGCCAGCGCGGGTCCCTCCCCCTCGCCGGGACCTGCCTTTTTTCCCGGATCTGCACACTGAGGTGTCTAGATCCTGGAAGAGGCCAGCCACCTCCAGAGTGTTTACGCCACAAAATAATATGTATGCCACTCTGGTTGGTGCGCGAGAGTATGGTTATGGTGCGATGCCGAAGGTGGAGGAGGCGCTTGCAAGTCCCGGTGCTGCCCACTAAACCTATGCGGGTTACATCAGCTCATGTGGGCAGAGCATATTCTGCAGCTAGCCAGGCAGCGGCGTGTCTTCACACCACCGCCCTGCTTCAGGCTTACCAAGCAGAATTGTTGGGGGACCTCGATGAGGGCGGAGGCATTGGTCCACAGGCTGTGGCTGAGCTACGTAAAGCCACAGATCTGTCCCTCCGGGCCACCAGGGAGACGGCTGCCTCTATTGGTCGTTCCATGGCAGCCTGTGTGGCCACGGAGAGGCACCTGTGGTTAAATTTGACGTCTCTAAAGGACAAGGAGAAAAATTTTATGTTGGACGCCCCTCTGTCGCCTTCTGGGCTTTTCGGCGATTCGGTGAAAACGGTCGTCGAGAAGTTCCAGGAGGCGGCAAAGCAGCAGGTGGCGTTCAATGTACTCCTGCCTCGCCGCCCTCAGCCTGGGGCTGTGAGCCAGCCACAGCCCCAGGCCTCCTCATATGTGCAGCGGGCCGCTCAAAGGCAGAGCGTCTCAACCCGCCAACCTCCCCAGAAAACCGGGGGGTCGGGCAGGCGCTCCCAGCCTCAGCCTTCGGGCAGGAGGACGGATCTGAGGACCGTCATCCTCGCCAAGAAGGCTACCTCGAAGAGGTCCTGACGCCAGACGCGCCGGGCCTCTTGGAGGCGACCCTCCTCAGTTGCCGCCCGTTACACCGGTTGCACTGAGGAGGTCGCCCCCTCCAAGGAGGGTCCTAGAGCATTCACTCCAGGTGTTCCCCAGAAAACCGGGCCCTGGCGGGTGTGCTACACAGACACTAGAGGCCAGCCTCGAGAGGCTGGTTCCCCTAGTAGAATTTCTGCCGGCATGGACATGTCTTCCAGAGGTTTCTCAGTGGGTCCTGCGAATTATAAAGAAAGGGTATTCGATCCAGTTTGGGTCTCGCCCGCCCAGGTTCAATGGGGTTCTACCCACGGTGGTGGACCCCGAGCAGGCTCTGGTAATGGAGCAGGAGGTAGATTCTCTACTGAGGAAAGGGGCCATAGAACACGTACCCCTCTCAAACAGGGAGTCAGGCTTTTACAGCCGTTACTTCCTCGTTCCAAAGAAGGATGGAGGACTGCGGCCCATCCTGGATTTGCGCCTTCTGAATCGCTCGGTCATGAAGCTAAAATTCAAGATGCTGACTTTAAAACAAATAGTGGCACAGATCAGGTCCGAGGACTGGTTCGTCACTATCGATCTGAAGGACGCATATTTTCATATTTCCATCCTTCCACAGCACAGGAAGTACCTCAGGTTCGCCTTTGGGGGGAAGGCGTACCAATATCAAGTACTTCCATTCGGCCTGGCTTTATCACCCCGCACTTTCACGAAATGCATGGACGCAGCGCTAACCCCGTTGCGCCTCCAAGGCATAAGAGTTTTGAATTACATCGACGACTGGCTGATTCTTGCCCAGTCGCCGCAGTTAGCGGTTCAGCATCGAGATGTTGTTCTCGCACACATGAGAGTGCTGGGGTTGAGGTTGAACGCAAAGAAGAGTGTGCTTTCTCCTCTTCAGAGAACCACCTTCCTAGGCGTGATATGGGACTATCCCCCGCCCGCATCGATTCGATTCTGTCAACCGTGAAGAAAGTCAAAATAGGCCAGTCCATCACTGTAAAACACTTTCAACGAGTGCTGGGCCTCATGGCAGCAGCTTCCAGCGTCATCCCGTTCGGGCTGCTACACATGAGGCCGTTACAGTGGTGGCTCAGAACCAGAGGGTTTTCCCCGAGGGGCAACCCTTTCCGCACTATCAAGGTCACGCGGCGATGCCTACGTGCCTTGGATATGTGGAAGAAACCCTGGTTTCTGTCTCAAGGACCTGCGTTGGGAGCTCCTTGTCGACGCGTCATGCTATCGACGGATGCTTCCCTCACAGGTTGGGGAGCGGTCCTGAGGGATCGCTCTGCCCAGGGTCTGTGGCACAAACACCAGTTGTCCTGGCACATAAACCTGCTGGAGATGATGGCTGTTTGGAGGGCGCTTCAAGCGTTCCTCCCAGACCTCAGGGGCCATTATGTGGTTGTTCAGACCGACAGCACCACTGTGGTCTCCTATATAAATCGTCAGGGGGGTCTACGTTCCCGACCACTATACAAACTGGCGCGGCAGATCCTCCTCTGGTCCCAAGGGAGACTGCTCCATCTACGGGCAGTTCACATCCCTGGGACCCAGAATGTGGGAGCAGACTTCCTGTCGAGACAGGGGCCGAGGCCCGGGGAATGGTGGCTCCACCCAGAGGTGGTGGAGCAGATTTGGTTCAGATTCGGCCGGGCACAAGTAGATCTGTTCGCGTCCGAGGAATCAACGCATTGCCCTCTGTGGTATTCACTCCTGCATCCAGCCCCGCTCGGGCTGGATGCCATGGTCCAGACATGGCCGAGGCTATGTCTGTACGCTTTTCCCCCGATTGCTCTGCTCCCGGGAGTTCTGGAGAGAGTTCGCCGGGACAAGGTCCGTCTCACACTGGTTGCTCCACGTTGGCCAGGCAGAGTGTGGTTTGCGGATCTTGTTTCCCTGCTGGACGGGGTCCCCTGGGAGATCCCAGTTCGAGTGGACCTCCTGTCTCAGGCAGCGGGCTCGATTCTTCACCCCTGCCCAGAACTTTGGAAACTGTGGGCTTGGCCTCTGAGGGGGCCCAGCTCATAGATTCTGGTCTCTCGACCGAGGTTGTTGAGACCATCCTCCACTCCAGAGCTCCCTCCACGAGGAAGCTGTACGCCCTGAAGTGGAGACTTTTCACTTCTTGGTGTAGCGAGAAGCAGGTGAACCCAGTTACCTGTCACATTGGCAAAGTGCTAGAGTTCCTGCAAGATAGATTCGCTGCAGGGTTGTCCCCGTCCACACTGAAGGTTTACGTGGCTGCCATTGCGGCTTACCTCTGGGTGGCGTGTCCATTGGCCGGGACCCCCTCGTCACACGCTTCCTCCGTGGTACCATTAGGCTGAGGCCTGCAGTCCAGACCAAGGTTCCTGCCTGGGACTTATCCCTGGTACTCCAGGGGTTGTCCCAGGCACCCTTTGAACCGTTGGATGAGGTTCCACTAAAGTTCCTCACTTTAAAAACCTTATTCTTGTTAGCTATAACATCGCTAAAGAGAATTGGGGATCTACAGGCGCTTTCTGTAGCTCCCTCTTGCCTTGAGTTTGCGCCTGGGATGGTGAAAGCCTTCCTCCATCCCAGGCCAGGCTATGTGCCCAAAGTGCCCACTCATGTGGCCAGGTCTATAGTACTGCAGGCCTTCTGCCCTCCCCCCTTCGGTGACCAGGACCAGGAATTTAAAAACAAGGTCTGTCCAGTGCGAGCACTGGACACTTATGTCCATAGGTCTGCCCCTTGGCGTAAGTCTGACCAGTTGTTTGTTTGCTTTGGGACCCCCAAGGGGGCCCCTGCATCCAAATCTACTTTAAGCAGGTGGATAGTTGAGGCTATCACCCTGGCTTACGAGTCGGCCGGATCCTCCTCGCCTCTGAGGGTCCGGGCCCACTCTACTAGGAGCGTGGCTGCCTCTAAGGCCCTTATATCTGGTGTGTCGTTATCTGATGTTTGTGATGCGGCGGGGTGGTCTTCCCCGCATACTTTTCTGAGGTTTTACCAGCTTGACCTCAACTCCGCTCCGGGAACACGGGTCCTCTCGTAGTGAGCTACGAGACACTCGTCGGCCTTCGTCACTGAGGTGGCGTTGGTATATCGTTCCCCAAGCGTTCGACGCAGCGCGAGTTCCCTTGAAAGGGAACGTCTCAGGTTACGTATGTAACCATAGTTCCCTGAAGAGGGAACGAGACGCTGCGTCTTTGGCCTCAGCTCCTCGCGCCTTCCGGGCTTGCTTCAGACAAACTCTAAGCTGCCGCTTCCGGGTTCCGGCGCTCTTTTATCAACTGGATCGTGACGTCACCGATCTGCGTCTGTCACTCACGCACGCGCGCGCGCGCGCGCCGGAAGTTTACATATTGTGCTTCGCGCGGACATCATCCAAGGATTCCCCAAGCGTTCGACGCAGCGTCTCGTTCCCTCTTCAGGGAACTATGGTTACATACGTAACCTGAGACGATTTTTGTCCTTCAATTAGAAAGCCTTCCAAATTTTTTTCCCACTAGGTGAAGAATTAAAGAATATAACATTCCTGACAAAGGACAACCTTGTCTAATTCCTCTATGTACTGACACTGGCTGTACTTAACGTTGTAGAAACATCAGCGGACATTGATTCAGAATGCAAAAAGATCACCAAAACCAAAAGCTTTAAGGGATTTAAACAAATAAAAGTGACTGACTCTATCAAATGCCTTTTCTTTATCAATTGCAAATTTTCCAATATTGTCACCATCCCTCTTTGCAATATCTATTACATCACGAACGAGAAAGATATTATCCATTTTTTGTTGTCCTTTAAGGAATGTAATTTTCTAAGATATGCTTTATTTTTGTTTGCACTGGTTCTTAGGAAGAATGTGAAGTTCTTTACTTATCTTTCTGTTTTTCTTCCTCATTTGTAAACATTAATATAATTCGCTATGTGATGATGTCACTTCCGGTTATGTTACTTCCTGTTTCCACTAGAAAACGCCACAACAGACACTTCAATCTTTTTCATACACTATAAAATGTCAGAGAGGCAATGCTGTAAGTTCTTCGTGGTGACATTAGACATGTTTAAGATGATATATTTACAAGATATAAAAATGTTATAAAAAACTTTGAGTTATTAAAGACGAGCTAGCATTGATGCTAACAGCTATTATAACTGCCGCTACATTCCGAATAGCACTTATTGTTTATGTTATAGTTGTGTATAATTGAATGATTAGCCAAGATATGGACACTGAATGTTGTTGTATTGTTTATTACAGTTCAAGATAAAGGGAAAGTAAATGATCAACCTTACTACGACCTTGTCTTCATTGGCTGTGCTTTAACTTGGTGTTTAGTCAGAGTTTCAACAAACTGCACGAGAACACTCCAATTATAGTTGTGTTAGCAGCTAAATTGATTACAAACAGAATTTAAATATATTTAAAATATATATTTGCTAACATTTTGTAGTCGGTACACAAAATTGCTACTGGTATCCAGTTCTTTTCACCTTTCTTTGGTAACAAAGACAAAATGGCACTTCTGCAGCTTGTTGGCAGTTCTTTTTTTTTCTTGTGAGAAGATTTAAAAACTTCAAGCAAACTAAGTTTTAGTAAGTCCCAAAACTGTTTAAAATAATTGTCAGGAAGGCCAGCAATTTTCGGTGCACGTCCGATGGATAGCTGATTAACAACCTTTTGTTATTTCATCAATATCAATATCAAAGTCCAGTTGAATCCTTTGTTTATCAGTCCATTTTGGCAAATCTTTTAAAAACGTAATCTATACATCCAGTATCCCATGGCCCATCCGAAAAGAGAATAGAAATCGATAGCCATTGTTCTCATTTCTTTAGAATTAGTTGTCACAGTTCCATCTGATTTCTTTAGATGTTGCATTGATTTTCGATTTCCTCCTTTTCAAAACTAAAAAAGAAAGAGCTTGGCGCATCCATCTCTCTCAGAGAAAGGAAGCAAGGTCTCATTAAATCTCCCTTAGCCCGTTTGTGGAAAACTGAGCTAAGGGATCGTCTTTCAGTTAATTCACCATTAATCGTCTTTCAGTTGATTCACCATTGTGGTTTATTAGACTCATTTCAATTGATTTGATTCCACTTTCCAATTCTATTAACACAATATTTTCATAGGCTATACAATTTTAGAGAAAGATCCTGATATGTGCTTTTCCTTCATCCCACCAATGCACAACATTATCAAAATCAGTCTTTCACTCTCTCCATTTTGCCCCAAATAAATGAAAATTTTCAAAAAAGAAAGCATCCTGTGACAATTTTATCTCAAAAGGCCAATAATAACTATGAAATCTTGTCTTTTGTAAAAACAATCATACATACTGTAAATGATTATCTGTAAAACCATTGTGGGAAAAAGTTGTGAAAAATCACTTAAAATGTATGTTTTTCTACGGGATGTTGTAATCTCCAAACATCACACAAATCAAAATTGCTTATTACATTATTTAAGGTCAAATCTAAATGTATAATACCAGTAACCAACCAAAACTTGAAAAGCATTTTTATTGTAATTCCTTTTTAAGGACCTTTATCCTCTTTGCACCATTATTGGATGCACAGACATTATCAAAAACAAATGAAAAACCAATTAAATCAACTGCCAAAATTCGACCTTTCTCAATTCAATTACTTGGTACAGAAATCATACTGTCCCAGTCTTGTCTTCTCTCTTCACTTCCTGTCTCCTTCCTTGTACTTCCCGTGTCGTTTCCTTCACCTGTCGTGTCAATCACTTCCTTGTTAGTCTCGTCACCTGTTTCCCATTATCCTGTGTATATAAACCCTCATGTTTTCTTTGAGAACAAAATAGCAACACCACCCTTAGTATAGGAGGAATGACTTTAATAAATATGCCCTCCCCACCACTTCTTCCATTCTATCTCATTATGTCACTGTTTATCTCTTGTGAGAATATTACTTTTAATATCCTTATTTTCAATATATTCTCTCATTACTGCTCTTCTTTTGCCATCCCTTCCTTCATTAATGTTAATTGTTCCCATCTTACCAGTAGTCCCCATCGAAAGAAAGGAAAGATCAAGAAAAAAAGGGTTAGATAAGAACAAGACAGAGAATACACCCCAAGTGACTTCATCATGAAGGATTTGTCATTTTCAAGGGCCATTTCTTTTCTCAATTTCAATGTTTTTTTTAATCTAAATCTTTTTCTTCTGAATAGTTATCATTATTTACTGTCTGATGGATTTTCACAGCTGTTTGCAAAATGGTTTTTGTATCAGGGAAACAATTTCTAATCTCAACAGTTTTTCCAAACATCACATCCAGGAAGTCATTCATCTCTTTTAGAGTATATAATTGATCTTCTCCAAAATGACAAAGAATATCTTATACTTCTGGAAGGTTATTATCCTCCCCCATGTCATCTTGCTCAACAGTAGTATTGGTTAACTGGGCCAAATAAATCTGTCCATCTATTTTGTGCATCATTTGTCACAACTTGTGGTAACAAAGACCCTCTTCATCTTTATTACCATCATCAGCAGTCCTACCAACTACAGTTCCAGTTGAGCTTCTTTTATTCTAATTGCTCATTCCTTCATTTACATTTTCATCTTTGTTTTCCCCGTCAATTGTTGTTTTGTTTGGTTCCTCACTGGTCTCTACATTTTCTCCAAATGACTTCAACATCATTTGCATTATTTTCCTACTTTTGTTGTGTGGGCAAGCAACATCTTTTATGTTCAAGATCTTCACTTTTAACGCATTCAAAGCAATTCAAATGACCGGTGCTCAATGTCACGATTAACTATAAAAGGGGGCAACAACAGTATACAAACAACAGTTTCAATTCATTTACTCAGCAAAATTTGTTCTTTAATGAAAACCAACATGACTTTGTTCCTTGATGGTGAAAGTATATTTTTAAATTAAAGTTGTTCTCCAACAGCAACAAGAAGGTCTTTGAAACCCCATTTGAAACCGTGTCAGGTACGCACCTGACTCCATGGCAGAGCGAGAGTGAGGGAACACCCCCACTTGGTTGAGCCTTCATCTCAGTCTCTTCCACAAAGTCTAAAATGTCCCAAAACATAACACTCAAAATAGTTGAGTGACTAAACAAAATGAAAAAGCACTAGAAGGCTCCACTCATGTGCTGAAACTGACAATAGAGAAGAACCGGTGACACCACCTGACCCGTGACAATATTGAGAAAAGGATTTTTTCAAAAACAAATGGTGAGAGTCATGAAGTCAGATTATGTGTTTGTAAGTGTGTGCTTTGCCCTCACACAGAGCATCTCTGAAAAAGACAAATTAGCGTTTCGTGCAAACCCGCCTGGTTAATGCTCACCTTTTGCCCAGAGAACACAAATAAACACAAGCAAAATCTGGAAATGGAACGAGATCAGCTCTGAATTCTGCTAGACGAGCAGCGAATCGTGCCAAAGCTCATTCCTTACTCACTGTGTGTCCTCTCTCTAGACTAGACCTGCTGACCGGTAATTGGACTGCCACTGTTCCCCTGAGAATTTATTACTTGAATATTCTTGCCTCCTGTTTCCTAATGTAATTGCACTGTTAGGAGGAGAAAATACTACAGAAAAGAAAAATGAGCAAGAGGAGAGGGGAATGTGAAAACTCCTGTAAGAGGTGGTTTAGGGAGTGTTTGGTTGAACGATCATGTTGTAGATTAATTACGCCATCTCTTTTTCGCACAACACAGATGTGTATAAAAACACAAAGCAGAGTGAATTATTCCTCTTCCAAAGAAGTGCATGTGAAGTGTATTACCATGACAACAGCTAAGAGCACCAATCAAAGATCACAATGACAAGCATAATTGTGTGCTCAGGAGTGGGTGGTTTGTGACTGTGGTTGTGTGCCTTCATCTGTTTGTTCACACCCCTGTGTGTTCCTCATTTGATTGAGATGTTTAAAGATAAAGCGTATCATTTATGTGCCACTAGAAACACCAAATGAAATTGCAACATTACGCTGCAACACAGGCTCATTGGAAAAACTATCTGCTGCAATGTTACAAAATACTTACCAATAAATGCATATCACTGCAGTTTCCATCAGAAATGAACATTAGAGGCAGTAAAACAGCAAGCCCTTTCAATCCATTTCATGCTAAATTACAGAGGCAGATTATGGATTAATAAAAGCTTATTTTCACACAGCTCCTTGCAAAATAATATATTATGACCCCAAAACATTTTTTTACCATAGTGCATGATTTCTAAATAAATACATTTTGGAGTTTGGATCATATAATCTGCTCCATATGTTTGGCTCAGCTGGTACAGAATTGTACTTGTGATGCGGAGCGCGCGGCTACGAGTCTTGTAACACAAGTTATGACAAAAGAGCTGAAGCAGTTGTATGTGCTTTTGTTAACACTTCGGGTAGGTTTGTGGTTAGTGTATGTGTTATTTTAAACCGTTAACATTTTAGCAGCACTCATCGGAAATTTCAAGTCAGAACTCCAATGATACGTGCAAAAACAAATGTAATAAAACATGAAATACAATAAAATTGTTGAAAAAGGTGCATAACACAATGTAATATCAATTTGCGGAAAATATTGTCACTTTTTCCAATGAACCTATGCTGTTAAATTAGATTACTTTTTGGTTCAGTGATTTATTATAATATTTACAATTCATTAAAAGTGGATTACATGATTATCTTCTGTGATGAATATAAGCATTATATGCATCCTTGGGGTCGATTGCAACAAACTATTGTTTGGGTTAAATCTGAGACAGCAGATCTGAGACTTGTATGTTCTGAAAGAATGGGTCTAAAAATCGAACACAACCCTGGGAACCAAAAATTAGCAGCTGTAATGGCCTGACTCTCTCTCTGGTATGGGAACATGTTCTATTTCCCCTTTTATGGTTTACATTTCTTCTGGTTTCACGATAGTGGAGACTTTTCTGTTGTATTCTGTTGCCTTTTTCTACGATTCTCAAACTCCAAGGAGATATGTTTGACAGTAGTTTCAACACTGCCCACTGCTCTGATTGTGTCCTGGGGAAGCAACTAAATATTTAAAATTTAGCTGGAAACCGCTGCCAACTGAAACACCGGAGGTGTACTTATATATATGGTACTGTTATATGGTACTTAATATATTTTTAGTGCTCTGTACCAGGTCAGCCTGGGACGCCTGCCATAGTGTTCAGAGCACCAGCATGACCCGCTGACTGAAACATCTTCCCTACCAGCAGAATTTTGTTCTTACGTGGCTTGGTAGGGAATGCTGACTTTTATGTGATGATTAGTCTAGGAGAGATAGCCCACAAGGGTCTCTTTCATCTGGGAGATCATCGTATCACCACTTGCCCTTGCAACCACAATAGTCATCTGTATCTGATCTGGATACAGCCTGGATCCGGTGCAGGTTTGACAGAACTGCGGTAATATGCTCATACTTTCTGGTTCTAGTAAGAACTTGAGCTGCTGCATTTTGGACCAGCTGGAATTTGTTTATTAAGCATGCAGGGTAACCACCTAGTAGAGCATTACAATAATCTAACCTTGAACTCATGAACGCATAAACTAACTTTTCCACATTTGTCTTAGAGAGCATATGTCGCAATTTAGATATATTTTTAAGATGGAAGAATGCCGTTTTACAGATGCTAGAAACATGGCTTTCAAATGAAAGATTGGTATCAAAGAGCACACCCAGGTTTCTAACTGTCTAACTTTATCATCATGGGAGGAACATTTGGAGAAGGTGTTCAGAAAGTCCATCTCCGGATGGAAATTTCGCCATTTAATTCCTCAGAATTATATGTAGCCAAAGTCATCAGGTGATCTACCAAACAAGTTTACTAGGTCTGAAAAGCTATCTATAGTTAAAACTATATAAATGGTTTAAATAAGCACATGGTTTGATAGTGCCATCACTTTACTGTCGCTAAGACCGTCTTTTGACACTTTAGTTTAATGAGTGCGTAGATGACATGAAGCTGCCTGACGTTAGCTACAGATGGACACTTCATATGAAGTTTGTTACTTGTATCTAGTGCGTTTCATTGTTTTATAACTCCTCATGGATTCTAAAAATTGGCAATGAGGATTTTTTCACTATATTTGCTCATGAAGATATAATAATAATAATAATAATCAGTTACATTTATATAGCGCTTTTCCAGAGCTCAAAGCGCTTGGGAGGGGGTGGGGATCTCCTCAACCGCCAGTGTGCAGCATCCACTTGGATGATGCGACAGCAACCTGTGCCAGAACGCTCACCACACGCCAGCTAAGGAGAGGAGACAGAGCAATGAAGCCAATTAGTGTAAGGGGGTGATTAGGAGGCCATGATGGACCAAGGCCAATGGGCATATTTGGCCAGGGATGCCAGGGTTACACCCTACTCTTGCGAAGGACATCCTGGGATTTTTAATGACCACAGAGAGTTAGGACCTCGGTTTAACGTCTCATCCGAAGGACGGTGCTTGTTGCAGTACAGTGTCCCCGTCACTATACTGGGGCGTTAGGACCCACACAGACCGCAGGGTGAGCACCTCCTGCTGGCCTCCTAACACCACTTCCAGCAGCAACCTAGTCATTCCCAGGAGGTCTCCCATCCAGGTACTAACCAGGCTCAACCCTGCTTAGCTTTAGTGGGCAACCAGTCTTAGGCTACAGGGTGATATGGCTGCTGGCATAAGATATGTTGCTGATGTGCCTTTCCCGGGTTTTTTGTTGCCTTGCCCTGGTGAGCCCGCTATGTCTTTCAGCATGTGGCTGTGGATATTTGAGTTAATGATGCTACAGTGGATGTCTGGCTGGATGAAAGATGGAGTGCTGCATTGTACCCATTGCCTTGGTAACACTGGTACTGGCATAAGGACGTAGAAGATGCATTGAGAGCCTACTTCATGCCAAAAGCTAACATAGTAGCTGAACGCCATGCTGTCCATAAATGCTGTCAGGTGCCTCATGAAACAGTTATACAGTACGTTGCTGGCTTACGTGATATTGCTGGTTCACTTTAATTTGTTGCTAGTACTGACAAAATAGTTTGAGATCAGTTGATTCTGCAATCAGAATGTGCTTAGCCTACGAATATGTGGAGACTTTTACTAGAAATTGATCTCATACTGGATAGAGCGATAACAACAGCAAGCTAGAGTGAAACCATTTAAATTCTCGGCAATTTAATGCACTGTCCAAACAGTGCAGTACACTGTAAACTGCAGAACAATGGGGGAACTTTTGGAGTGAACTTTCATGCCTTTTCAGTAACGTTAAGCCGTCGCAACGCACATACAGTCCTTTGATGTATTCAAAAGCTCAAATTCCAGTGGTTGGATGTTTGTCAATAAACGTTTCAATACATGACCACACAGTTCCTGCTACGTTCTTCATTTTGGAGAAAGGGACACTACTCATGGGGAGGGACCAAATGTCTGCTTTGCACAATCAATTCCTGCCTAATGCCCTTCCTGTGTCTGCTTCTTCTGTGCCAGCCTTTCAGTGCACTGAGAAAAACTTTATACACCGTGTATAGCTGGATGAAATGTCACAACTGTGCTGCAAAAAGTACACCATCTCTCTGTTTGCAATGCTGTCAGAGGAATTAAATTGCTTACAAGTAGCTGAGGTGATAGAATACGTTGACAACAATTGTTGTTGTACAGAAAAAGTCAGGTAAATTAGGATGTGCGTTGACCTCAGAGAGCAAAACAAGTCAGTGATTGTGGATTCTTTTTCATTATCACACAGGGATGAACTACTCGCTGCTATAAAAGGGTCTACTGTTTTCTGACCTCACAGCCTTTATTACTCGCAATAGACTTTTCCGTTTTTTATGTGTTCCAAACGGATTGGCTTCAGCACCTGTGGCATTTCAGAAGATGATGACCATCATTCTGACTGGCTTGTCAGGGGTTGAAAATGACCAAGATGACATAATCATCCACAGACGTGGCATCTATGCATGACAAAGGACTATAAGCAGTCTTACATGGACTAGAATCTTCTGGCTTGCAGCTAAATAAAGCTTCATTTTCTCCAAACCAGTCTACTTTTCTTAGGTTGTGCTGTTTCAGCAGGGTATTCTTCCTGATGAATCGTGTATACAGGCAATTTAAAATACTCCAGCTGGTTATCTGTCACATTTCACCCTTCTCCTGTCGATAATACTGTTGCTCCAGCTGTTGTTGAGGAAGAGTTTGTTGTCTTTCTATCTGCCTGTAATTCTCTTTCAGCTGTTGATGCTGCATGTTCTTATTTTCCTGTTCTAACCAAACTTTGTACACTGATTTCTATTTGTTGACCTCCTTCACCCAAGGAACATGGAGTTGTTGTCGTATTATAAACTGCATCTGGAACTGTCTGTTACGGGGAAACTTCGTCTTTCGAGGCTGCTCCTCTCTAGCCATTGCTGCTGCCAGATGGGCGAAAGTGCCTGTGGCTATACTTGGGACATTTGATTCTGCTGTATCCAGCTGCAAGTTTGCTGTAAACTTAACTGACTATTACAGTAAATTGTGTAAGGTCTCCTTTACTCACACTGTCACTATGGTGTCTAAGGTTTAATTTCTGTCATCAGTTTTCAGCCCCCATGGAAATCCATTGGTAACTGATAACAGTGTTGAGTTCACATCTGCTGCTTTCGCTGCTTTTCTTGAAGGAAGAAATATTCATCACCATTGTTCCTCTCTCTTACTACCCAGCAGTTAAGAAGGGTGTTTTAGAGAGATTCAACCATGTCCAAATGGAAACATGTGGAAACTGACTTCTTGCAGGTGTACCGTGACACTCCACATGCTGCAACTAGTACTAAACCTTTCTAGCTTCTCTATGGCAGGCAAATGAGCACAAGGCTGTCTTTTTGCCATCTGCTGCTGTACACCCGCCAACCTACTGACTGTTCGCCGAAGGGTTACATGGCTGAAACACAAAATGAAAAAGTTAACTGATGCTAAGTGGGGTGTGCATGCTCCTTGTTTCCAGGAGGGGGATGAAGGGAGGTTACGGAACATCCTCCATATACCTAAGGGAGATAAAAAGTTTACAAATGTTCTCACAGTCGCCAAAAGACTGGAGGTGGGTACACACATTCTTAGTGATGGAGAGACATGGAGTGTTTCCCATCTCACTGCATTTCTATGCACACCAATATTTCTATCTGAGAACACTGCTCACTGCACATACACTCACCAATTGTGTTGTTGATTACTTTAGTTGAGAAGTGTTGTGTTCTGATGTAATGTGTGAGAATGGAAGAGAAAGAATAAACAAGTTTGCTTCTCTTGTCTTGCATGCTTCATTGTTTTATAATTGGTGACAGATACTAAAGTTTTCTCTTGTCAGTCTTTGGCGTACGGCACTGTATACATGTCAGGGTTGAGAGAAGGGATGAAGCGAAGACTCAATCACGCACACTTTTTTAATCATAAAATAAAGCAAAAACACAAACCCCGTGGGGAAATACTTGACTTGACATGATGGTAAAATACAACAATGATCTGACACAGGACTGCGAACACAAATAGAATAAATGAGGAGCAAACAAACAAGGGTGACGACGAAGGACAGGCGGGGAAAATGAACTAATAATCAGATAAAAAGATGGGTGGGGTTACACAATGGACAGGAGAGCACATGGCACATGAACATGAGCACATGGCTAACAAACACAATCAAAATCCATGTGCTCACAAAACGAGACATGCAAATGCAGCTAATGAGAACAACCGGAGAAAAACAAAAGCTGCATGCTGCGTAGCACAAGACAAAAAGTCAATGTAAACATGAACTGCATTGATTGACTCAAGCAAACTTGAAATAAGAAACTAACACAACAAGAACGAGCAAATACGCATCTTGCGCGCTCAAAACAGAGTTAAAACACAGAAAGCATAAATGTCAGAATCTTGACACAGAACCAAAACCAAACTAGGCTGAAGTGACAGAACACAAGACAGCTCACGTGGACAGAAGAGCACACGACTCGAAACCGCGCTCACACAATGACAAGACATTACAAGAACGTCAGGACTCTTGTCTCAAGACCAAGTATAAACTAGACCGAAGTGACAATATGGACTTTCTGTTCAAATTTGCTGGTGCTCAAAACACATACTTACCAGGGATTTCTGGAGTTTATTGCTGTTACCATGGTTTGGGGTTTCTAGTGTGTTGGTTGACAGAGCTCTGACACTACCCCTTTGTCTTGTCTTGTTGTTGTGTAACCCCGCCCATCCTGTTCCCTTGTTTCACTTGATTGTTCTCAACTGTTTACTGCTCATTACCTTCCTCATGTGTTCCCTATTCAATCCCTTTGTGTTTGATGTCCTGTGTTGCATTGTTGTCTTTCCATGTGTTGCCTATCACCCCTATGTCTGTTATCCGTTGTTGTTCCTGGCTTTGTGTGTACTGTTTCATCCAGTTTTCCTGGTTTGTGTTCTGTTTTCAGTTTATTAGTTGGGTTATATTTTCCCCCTCATGGCAGTTTTTGTTTGTATGTTGTTTTATTTGAACAAAAAAAATATTAATTGATTAATTTGAATGAATTCAGTCTCTCTGTTTACTCTGTTAACAATGTGTTAACAATTGTGTTCATTAACAATGAACTATAGAGAACAGAACAGGACAGCATACAAAATGATTTTTTGAATCCACCATGACTGTGCACATCATTTACTCAGGAAAAAAGTGGAGACGTATGGATCTAGTTATGTGATGCAAATACAACTACAAATCTTGGAGTATGGTAAAAGGGCCAATCACCTTTCTTGGATCTATCCTCTTAATTTTGCCATTTCTTGTGTGAATAGAGTTAGCATGACAGTGGCATTGCTTTTCCCCTCTGCCTATCTTCTCGCTGGCAGCTGCGGCACACAGTGTTTTGACTGCGACTGATGACAGAGGTTATTGAGGATGAAAACCACCCTGGTTGTTTACTTCGCCAATGGCCTCAGAATTTCATCACGTTGTTTCATGCAAGGGCAGCTGTCATGAACGTGACGTTAAAAAGATGGATGACAGGACCCTTTTTGCAACTCTTCCAGTTCTGACTCAGTTTACATCCACTGCATTGCTTCTGCATACGTCCCATCATTCTTCACAACATGATGGGAACCAATCAGAGGGCAGCTTGTTAGGCAGCTGGAGAAACTCAGATGTCTGTTTTATGACCCTGTGCTTTGACCCCGCAAGTTGTTCTCCCTACTGTCATGTTTGTTTACCCAAACAATGGCGCTCCAAGCCTCCCCCTTAACTATGCGACGTTCCTGTCTCTTGTCCTTCATGTCCAGTCTTTTATATCTGTCAGGGACAATTTCGCCTTAGCATCAACCTCTAAAAGAATGTTTCACTTAAAAATGAAAATGGTCAAGTTTTAGTCACCCAATGTTGTTGCAAACATTAAAGGATGCTTTGATGGAAGGGCAGTTGAACTCTATACCATGGCCTATACCTCATATTTTGTTATAAGGTAAAGAACAGCTTGAAAATTTCTCATTCATAGAAATGCGGATGTAAACTTTGAAATAACATGAGGTACATGTTGACAGTTTTCATCTTTTGGTGATACAGTTTATCAAATGTGCAATTTTATGATGCAACTCAAATGCAATTTCTTATTTGTTCCTGCAGAAAATGGCACCTTTAACTCAAGCAGTGAGGCAGAAAGAAAGACACAATCCTACTATCTTTCCTGTCTCAATGAACAACGAATAGAAGAGCTCGGAGCCCAACCACTCATCAGCTTGATTACAAAGGTGAGTGTTTTTGCAGCGCCCCCTCCGGTGTGGAGGGCAAGCAATGCAAATAGGAATTGGCAACCTTTTCCATTTCAAGACGATGTTTCTTCTTGTGAAGAAAAAAAAGTATTTTTAAAATATAGTAAAAGTCATTGGATTTGTTTGTTTAGAAAAAATACTTATAATAAGAGTAAAAGTTGGGGACAGTTACTCATTTGTAGTCATTTTTATGTATACAGTAATCCCTCGCCCCTTCGCGGTTCAAGTTTCGCGGTCTCAGTGCATCGTGGATTTTTCCAAAATATTCATAGAAAAATAAAAATTAAAAAATATCGCCATATCGGCAGCCATATTGCGGAAAGCAGCATTGTTTCATCGTGATGCGAGAGAAACGGTTTCCCAGGATGCCAGACAAAGAGAGAAACTCTCTCAGAGGCTTTGTACACACCCATGAGCACTCAGACAAGACACGTGATTGGTTCCCGGCGTGAGATCGACAAATGAGAGCACGAGTGCAGTGGGAGCCTCTTACTACTGTCATTGAAGAGTGTAGAGCACCATAATACGTATCGTATGAGAGAGAGAGAGTAAATGTATAATATTAAGGTTTTATAATTAAATTGATTTAATTAAAATATATATAAAGTATAAATATACATATTTTAAACATTCTGGTACCTACACATATACGGAAATTCCTAGAGGGAATCCCACTTCACAGATTTTCACCTATAGCGGGGGGTTCTGGTCCACATTAACCGCGATAAACGAGGGATCACAGTATTAATTAGGGACACAAAAACCCAATTTTGTAGAACGACCTTTAATTTAATTTGATGCCTGATTAATTTTTTTAGTTTTATTTAGTTTTTTTTTTGCATCTCCCAAAATAGAGTGCTTTATTTGAACTACTGGTAAGATAACTTAAATTAAGTCTCAAATGGCTACGATACTACCTTGAAATAATGTAGACGTCCTTCAATGAAAGACATTTTCATGCACTTCTATCTCTCTGAATCAGCCATTTTGAAGAAGAAAGCTCTAAAACTAACCCTCAGCACAGACCTGAAAGATTAATCCGCGCTACACACACAAAGCAGTGATGTCAAACATCACTTCATCTGTCTAATTTACAGCCTTCCTCACTCACAGCTGCCTTCTGGAAGGTTTAAAAGAGATACGGTCGGGAAGATGGAGGACGAAAAATGTACACGGCCTCTGATGGCTTTTGAACAATCTTTTACAAATGCCACCTTTCTCTTGTCTTTCTCTCAATCCGTCACTCTTTCTGTCATTTTGTGTCATTGGGATCACAGTGATAGAGCGAATAGTGTTGAACGGAGCTGAGAATAGATTTATTCTCAGAGGTGAGACAGATTTAATTGCCTTTGATATTAGATGTCAGCCTTAACACATCAGCCTGAGTCATGCTCTTCATGTTAGGCTTTTTTCACATTTCCAGAGAATAATAGCACAATAAACACCTTTTATCTAAACATTTTAAAATCAACATGAAATGGCATTTGCAGCTTAATTTACGTCCGTATGTGAAATAAGAAGGCGAGTGCCAGCTTCTGTTTTTGGGTGGGTTGGATACATGTTTGAAGTCCGTTTCCTGTGTTTAAGTTCGTTGACTTGATTATCAGTGACACCTGTTGTTCATGTTGTTGATTAGTTTATCTTTTGTATTTAAGCCCTGTGTTTTGTTCAGTTCATTTGTCTGTATCTTGTTTCTTTGAGTTTCGTTGAATAAATCTACTGCTGTGTTTTATGGAAGCCTATTTCCGCCACATAAAGGGCCAGTCACACAGCGAAAACGCATGAATAACGCACAAATTGCACACAGATTTTCGTTTCTGCACGGAGCGTGCGTCGTATGCGTAATTCGTCGGTTGAACGAACGTGGACCGTCAGTGATTGTAAGTGGATGTGCGTCGAAGGTGGTTTGTGCGTGATTTTGAGTTTTGAACGGTTCAAAATTTTTCTGTTATTTTCCGAATTAACCGAATTATTTTCCGCTGTTCGTTATTCATGAGTCGGCGTGCATAGTTTATGCGTTGAGTATGCGTGACTATGCGCGGGACACACGTCGGCCGTCAGTGCTTATGCGTTGGAACTGGTTCGAAACCACGCACGTCCATGTCCGTCCACTGACGCCCCACCTTCATATCACGCATGAACCGCGCACGTATCACGTTCATTCCACTGACAATGAAAGTGCTTGGACGTGGAACGTTCGCGAAGTGTGCGTGTTTGGACGCGCTCCGTCAGTGATTCATGCGTAGGGCATGCGTCGAATGTTTGTGGAATACTTTGGTCAATTTCTCGACACACAAGCACGCACAAACCCAATCTGTGCGTGATTTGTGAGTGATTCGTCCGTGATTGGCTGTGTGACTGGCCCTTAAAAAAGAAAATTGCGCATGAAAACGAAATAATGACTTACCAAGTCGAAATTATGAGATTTGAAAAGTCTTGCGAGTACATTGTTTCGACACGACACAGGATAAACTGTGAATACAATATGGAATATTTTAATCGTAGTTTTACTAATCATAAAGTTATAGCAACAACTTCAAACCTTTGGTCAATGTTATGGTTATAGATGGATTCACAGACATTCAAAGAAATGTTTTTGTAACTGAAATGGAAACGGTGCGAGTTCTGTTGCGGCTTTTAGATGGTAAGTGAGTCATAATTTTTAGTTCCCTTTCAGGGAACTCGAGCTGCGTCTAGCGCTAGGGGAAATAGTCTTCCTCGGTCACGTGAAGATCTGTGCAACCAATGAGAGACGAACGCGTGCGAATGCGTCACTGCCGGCGGCTGCCGGTGACGTCATGAGCTAGAGCATAAGAGCGCGTCCGAAACCCGGGCGCCTCAGCTCTGAATGTCTTCAGCGTGCTGTGTTTGTGCGAGAGTGATTTTTGAGTGTGAGATATCGAAAAAATCAGAATGAGTGCGGAAAATGTGGCGATTGAACAGAGGTTCACACCGTGTGTTCATCCTTGCCCTCGTTTTATAACAGGCAAGGATACACATGTTATGTGTGTAATCTGTTTGGGAGAGGAGCATGCACGGTCGGCACTTGAGAATGCCGGCTGCAAAGACTGCGAGAGGTTTTCCTTGCATGATCTCCGCTCCCGCCTGGCGGTCTGTAAAGAGGCCGCCCAGGCTAGTGTTCCCCGTGGTTCAGGACCTGCAGCAGCCGAGGCTTTGCGGCGCTCTCGTTCCTGGGGATCACAAATGGATCTTGCAGAGTTAGCTGGGGTGGGTCCCGCCTTACCTCAGCTCTCGCGAGATCAAGCGGGTCCCAGTCACGAGCACTCCGAGAGAGGTGCCCGTGCTGTGACTCCAACATTAGCTCTATCTAGTTCAGAAAGTGAGATGGATTTAGCTAGTGTTGGTCCGGCCGAGGAGGAATCGCCACCCTCCTCGCCGGCAGTTGAGGAGCTTCTTGAGGTTGTGACACGAGCGGTCTCTTGTCTGGGGCTTGATTGGCCAGCAGAGACCAGAAGTGCTCGTCCTAGAAGAAGTATGTTGGACGAGCACTATTTACCAGTTCGCGTCACTCCCCCGCGCCGAGCAATGCCTTTTATACCAGATTTGCATGCCGAGGTATCTAGATCTTGGGGAAGGCCAGCCTCCGAAAAGGTTCATACACGCAATAGCGGAATGTATAACAATTTAGTAGGGGGTCAAAATTATTGTTATGGAGGGATGAAAAAAGTGGATGAGGCTCTCGCGAGTTACCTCGTTCCCCAGTCTTCATCCTCCATTAAAGCTCCGGCGCTCCCCTCCAAGCCGATGCGCGTCACAAAAAAAAGCGTACTCAGCATCGAGTCAAGCCGCATCGTGCCTGCACACCACGGCACTGTTGCAGGCGTATCAGGCTGAGTTGCTTGGGAACCTCAACGAGGGCGGCAGTATTAGTCCGGAGGCAGTGACAGAGCTGCGCCGGACTGTGGATTTGTCTCTTCGGACCACTAGGGAGACGGCCTACTCTGTCGGCCGCTCCATGGCAGCTCTGGTGGCCACGGAGAGACACCTTTGGCTTAATTTGTCAACGATGAAAGATAAAGACAAATTTGTTTTGCTGGACGCTCCTCTGTCCCCTTCGGGCTTGTTCGGCGATGCCGTGAGAAGCGTCGTCGACAAGTTTCAGGAGGCTGCACGACAGCAGGCAGCGTTCAGTAAAGTTCTTCCACGCCGCCCTCCACGTGAGACCGCCAGCCAAGCCAGGTCTCAGAGCTCCTCATACAGGGCCGCTCAAAAATACAGTGTCGCAACCCGTCTCCCTCCGGTAGATGCCGGGAGGGGGGGTCGACAAGTTAAAGCCACAGGTCGTAAAGGTGATCTAAGGGTTGTCCTGGAGGCTAAGAAGGCTAAGAGTAAGCGGCCCTGACGCCAAGCCGCAACCAGGTGGTGTGTCCCTGGAGCAGCTCAACAGTCAGCCCGCCATGGGAAAACCACCCCCTCTAAGGAGGGTCCTAGAGCAATCCTCCCGGGTTTCCGGAATCAGCCCCGGCTCAGTGGGGGATATGTTCTTGGTACCAGAGGCCAGCCCAGGGAGGCTGGTTCCCCTAGTAGAATTCCGGGATGCGTGGTCACGGCTACCCGGTATCTCTCAGTGGGTCCTGCGGACGGTAACCTTAGGCTACGCCATTCAGTTCGGGGTTTCTCCACCTCGCTTTTCGGGGGTCCTACAGTCAGTGGTAGGCCCTCAGCAGGCTCTGGTCATGGAGCAAGAAGTAGACACTCTGCTGGCGAAAGGGGCCATCGAGCATGTACCCCTCGCAGAAAGCAAGTCCGGTTTTTACAGCCGGTACTTCTTAGTTCCAAAGAAGGATGGAGGGTTGCGGCCTATTCTGGATTTGCGTCTCTTGAATCGTGCGGTCAGGCGTCTAAAGTTCAAAATGCTAACGCTCAAACAGATCGTAGTGCAGGTCAGATCCGAGGACTGGTTTGTCACAGTCGACCTCAAGGTCGTATTTCCATGTCTCCATCCTTCCGCAACACAGGAAGTTCCTGAGGTTCGCCTTTGGGGGAAAGGCGTACCAGTATCAGGTGCTTCCGTTCGGCCTAGCGCTCTCACCCCGCACGTTCACAAAAGTCGTGGACGCTGCACTTGCTCCACTGCGGCTACGGGACATCCGTGTTTTAAATTATATTGACGACTGGCTTATTTTGGCGCAGTCGTCGCAGTTAGCGGAGCAACATCGAGATGTGGTGCTCGCACATATGAAGGAGCTGGGGCTGAGGCTGAACGCCAAGAAGAGTGTACTTTCTCCCGCTCAGAGAACCACTTTCTTGGGAGTCATCTGGGACTCAGTTGCGATGTCGGCTCGGCTTTCCCCCGAGCGCATCCAAGCTATTTGTTCAGCCGTCAAGAGCATCAAGCTAGGCCAGCCACTCACGGTGAAACACTTTCAGAGGGTGTTAGGGCTCATGGCAGCGGCATCCAGTATTATCCCACTGGGCCTTCTGCACATGAGGTCCCTGCAGTGGTGGCTAATGACCAAGGGGTTTTCCCCGAAGGGGAATCCACTACGCACTATCAGGGTCACGGGGCGATGCCTACGCGCCCTGAGCATGTAGAAGAACTCTTGGTTCCTGTCTCAAGGCCCAAGGCTTGGGGCTCTGGTTCGGAGAGTCTCTCTCTCGACAGACGCCTCCCTCTCGGGCTGGGGGGCGGTCATGAAGGACCGCTCCTCACAAGGTCTATGGAACAGTCGGCACCAGTCCTGGCACATAAACATGTTAGAGTTACTGGCGATCCACAGAGCACTATGTGCGTTCCTACCGGACCTTCGCGACCACCATGTCACTGTGTTCACCGACAGCATGACGGCGGTCGCCTATATCAATCACCAAGGGGGTCTACGTTCGCGACCACTGTACAAGATGGCGCGACAAATCCTCCTCTGGGCCCAAGGGAAGTTGTTGTCTCTCAGGGCAGCCTACATCCCGGGGGTCCAGAATGTGGGAGCAGATGCCCTATCGAGACAGGGGGCAAGACCAGGGGAATGGCGGCTCCACCCCGATGTGGTGGAGCAGATTTGGGAAAGATACGGCAAGGCACAGGTCGACCTGTTTGCCTCAGTAGAGAACACCCACTGCCCTCTGTGGGACACACCCGGAGGCCGGCGTCACTGAGGTGGCGTTGGTATTGCGTTCCCCTAGCGCTAGACGCAGCTCGAGTTCCCTGAAAGGGAACGTCTCGGGTTACGAATGTAACCCTGGTTCCCTGAGGGGAACGAGACGCTGCGTCTTTGCCTCAGCTCCTTGAGCTTCCGTGCCCGCTTCAGACATTCATGCTGAGGCGCCCGGGTTTCGGACGCGCTCTTATGCTCTAGCTCATGACGTCACCGGCAGCCGCCGGCAGTGACGCATTCGCACGCGTTCGTCTCTCATTGGTTGCACAGATCTTCACGTGACCGAGGAAGACTATTTCCCCTAGCGCTAGACGCAGCGTCTCGTTCCCCTCAGGGAACCAGGGTTACATTCGTAACCCGAGACGTTCCCTTTCAAGGGAACGAGACGCTGCGTCTTTCGATCGCTTTGGGGAATGCTCGCGCGTTGCCTCGCGAAGCACAATATGTAAACTTCCATCGCGTGCGTGAGTGACGGTCGTGGCTCGGTGACATCACGAACCAGGTCATAAAAGAGCGCTGGAACCCGGAAGCGGCACCTTTTTTTGTCTTCGCAAGCACAGTGTCAGAGAGTGTGTGTGTGTGTGTTGAGCTGGCTATTTTGAGAGTGAAATCCCTATCTAGTTTAAAAATCAGGGACCTCTTATATATTATATATATATATTATATACTATTATATATTATGGCGGATCAGACTTTCAAACAGTGTGCGTCTCCTTGCCCTCGCTATCTCTCGGGGGGAGACACACACTTGTTATGTGTAGTCTGTCTGGGAGCGGAGCATGCTAGGTCAGCTCCCGCCTGGCGGTGTTTGACACTGAGACCAACCAGGCTCGCGTTCCCCAGGGCTCGGGTCCCGCAGCAGCTGAGGCTCTGCGGCGATCTAGGTCATGGGGCTCGCAAATGGATTTGTCGGCGGGGATTGAGACGGGCGCTCCCCTATCTCTCAGCCCTTACCCGGTGGATCCAGTGTTTCATGCGAGGTTTCGGAAGCACGCTCGAGGGCGGTTACTTCCGACCAAGCTGAAGCACCGGCACTACAATTGTCTAGCTCTGAGGAGTTGGACATTGGCAGTGTCGACATGGAGAGCGAGGATTCGCCAACCCCCTCTCCAGCGTATGAGGAATTGCTCGAGGTAGTGACTCGCGCTGTGGCCACTTTAAACATCGAGTGGCCAGCAGAAAGTACTGTTGTTCGTCCCCGAAAAAGTAAATTAGACGAACGATTTCTGCCAGCGCGGGTCCCTCCCCCCCGCCGGGACCTGCCTTTTTTCCCGGATCTTCACACTGAGGTGTCTAGATCCTGGAATAGGCCAGCCACCTCCAGAGTGTTTACCCCTCAGAATAATATGTATGCCACTCTGGTTGGTGTGCGTAATTATGGTTATGGCGCGATACCGAAAGTGGAGGAGGCGCTTGCGAGCCACCTTTCTCCGCAATCGGTGTCGTCGCTTAAAGTCCCGGCGCTGCCCACTAAACCTATGCGAGTTACATCAGCTCATGTAGGCAGAGCATATTCTGTGGCTAGCCAGGCAGCGGCGTGTCTCCACAACACCGCCCTGCTTCAGGCTTACCAGGCAGAATTGCTGGCGAACCTCGACGAGGGTGGAGGCATTGGTCCGCAGGCTGTGGCAGAATTACGCAGAGCCACAGACCTCTCTCTCCGGGCCACCAGGGAAACGGCCGCATCTATTGGCCGTTCCATGGCAGCCTGTGTGGCCACGGAGAGGCACCTATGGTTAAATTTGACGACTTTGAAGGACAAGGAGAAAAACTTTATGTTGGACGCCCCTCTGTCGCCTTCTGGGCTTTTCGGCGATTCAGTAAAAACGGTCGTCGAGAAGTTCCAGGAGGCGGCAAAGCAACAGGTGGCGTTCAACTTACTCTTGCCTCGTCGCCCTCAACCTGGGGCTGTGAGCCAGCCACAACCCCAGGCCTCCTCATACGCCCAGCGGGCCGCTCAAAGGCAGAGCGTCTCAACCCGCCAACCTCCCCAGAAAACTGGGGGGTCGGGCAGGCGCTCCCAGCTTCAGCCTTCTGGCAGGAGGACGGATCTGAGGACCGTCATCCTCGCCAAGAAGGCTACCTCAAAGAGGCCCTGACGCCAGATGCGTCAGGCCTCTTGGAGGCGTCCCTCCTCAGTTGCCGCCCGTTACACCGGCTGCACTGAGGAGATTGCCCCCTCCAAGGAGGGTCCTAGAGCATTCACTTCAGGCGTTCCCCAGAAAACCGGGCCCTGGAGTGTGTGCTACACAGATACCGGAGGCCAGCCTCGAGACGCTGGTTCCCCTAGTAGAATTTCTGCCGGCATGGACATGGGTATTCGATCCAGTTCAGGTCTCGCCCGCCCGGGTTCAATGGGGTTTTACCCACAGTGGTGGACCCCGAGCAGGCTCTGGTAATGGAACAGGAGGTAGACTCCCTACCGAGGAAAGGGGCCATAGAATATGTACCCCTCTCAAACAGAGAGTCAGGCTTTTACAGCCGTTACTTCCTCGTTCCAAAGAAGGATGGAGGATTGCGGCCCATCCTGGATTTGCGCCTTCTGAATCGCTCGGTCATGAAGCTGAAGTTCAAGATGCTGACATTGAAACAAATAGTGACGCAGATCAGGTCCGAGGACTGGTTCATCACTATCGATCTGAAGGACGCATACTTCCATATTTCCATCCTTCCACAGCACAGGAAGTACCTCAGGTTCGCCTTTGGGGGGAAGGCGTACCAATATCAAGTACTTCCATTCGGCCTGGCTTTATCACCCCGCACTTTCACAAAATGCATGGACGCAGCGCTAACCCCGCTAACCCCCAAGGCATTCTTCAGAGAACCACCTTCCTAGGCGTTATATGGGACTCTGTTTCAATGACGGCACGGCTATCGCCCGCCCGCATCGATTCGGTCCTGTCAACCATGAAGAAAGTCAAAATAGGCTAGTCCATCACTGTAAAACACTTTCAGCGACTGCTGGGCCTCATGGCAGCAGCTTCCAGCATCATCCCGTTCGGGCTGCTACACATGAGGCCACTACAGTGGTGGCTCAGAACCAGAGGGTTTTCCCCGAGGGGCAACCCTTTCCGCACTATCAAGGTCACGCGGCGATGCCTACGTACCTTGAATATGTGGAAGAAGCCCTGGTTTCTGTCTCAAGGACCTGTGTTGGGAGCTCCTTGTCGACGCATCATGCTATCGACGGATGCTTCCCTCACGGGTTGGGGAGCGGTCCTGAGGGATCGCTCTGCCCAAGGTCTGTGGCACAAACACCAGTTGTCCTGGCACATAAACCTGCTGGAGATGATGGCTGTTTGGAGAGCGCTTCAAGCGTTCCTCCCAGACCTCAGAGGCCATCATGTGGTTGTTCAGACCGACAGCACCACAGTGGTCTCCTATATAAATCATCAGGGGGGTCTTCATTCGCGACCACTTTACAAACTGGCGCGGCAGATCCTCCTTTGGTCCCAAGGGAAACTGCTCCATCTACGGGCAGTTCACATCCCTGGGACCCAGAATGTGGGAGCAGACTTTCTGTCAAGGCAGGGGCCGAGACCCGGGGAATGGAGGCTCCACCCCGAGGTGGTGGAGCAGATTTGGTTAAGGTTCGGCCGAGCACAAGTAGACCTGTTCGCGTCCGAGGAAACAACTCACTGCCCTCTGTGGTATTCACTTCTGCATCCAGCCCCACTCGGGCTGGATGCCATGGTGCAGACATGGCCGAGGCTATGTCTGTACGCTTTTCCCCGATTGCTCTGCTCCCGGGAGTACTGGAGAGAGTTCGCCGGGACAAGGTCCGTCTCACACTGGTTGCTCCACGTTGGCCGGGCAGAGTGTGGTTTGCGGATCTTGTGTCACTTTTGGACGGAGTCCCCTGGGAGATCCCAGTTCGAGTGGACCTCCTGTCTCAGGCAGCGGGCTCGATTCTTCACCCCTGCCCAGAACTTTGGAAACTGTGGGCTTGGCCTCTGAGGGGGCCCAGCTCATAGATTCAGGTCTCTCAACCGAGGTTGTGGAGACCATACTCCACTCCAGAGCTCCCTCCACGAGGAAGCTATACGCCCTGAAGTGGAGACTTTTCACTTCTTGGTGTAGCGAGAAGCAGGTGAACCCAGTTACCTGTCACATTGGCAAAGTGCTGGAGTTCCTGCAGGATAGATTCGCTGCAGGGCTGTCCCCTTCCACCCTGAAGGTTTACGTGGCTGCCTTAGCCGCTTACCACGTTCCTATGGGTGGCAAGTCTATTGGCAGGGACCCCCTCGTCATTCGCTTCCTCCGTGGTACGATTAGGCTGAGGCCTGCAGTACAGCCCAAGGTTCCTACCTGGGATTTATCCCTGGTACTCCAGGGGTTGTCCCAGGCACCTTTTGAGCCTTTGGATGAGGTTCATCTAAAATTCCTCACTTTGAAAACTTTGTTGTTATTAGCTATAACATCGCTAAAGAGAGTTGGGGATCTACAGGCGCTCTCTGTAGCTCCCTCCTGCCTTGAGTTTGCGCCTGGGATGGTAAAAGCCTTCCTCCATCCCAGGCCAGGCTATGTGCCCAAAGTGCCCACTCATGCGGCCAGGGCTATCGTGCTGCAGGCCTTTTGCCCTCCCCCCTTCGGTGACCAGGACCAGGAATTTAAAAACAAGGTCTGTTCAGTGCGAGCACTGGACACTTACGTCCACAGGTCTGCCCCTTGGCGTAAGTCAGACCAGTTGTTTGTTTGCTTTGGGACCCCCAAGGGGGCCCCTGCATCCAAACCTACTTTAAGCAGGTGGATAGTTGAGGCTATCACCCTGGCTTACGAGTCGGCCGGATTCCCCTCACCTCTGAGGGTTCGTGCCCACTCTACTAGGAGTATGGCTGCCTCTAAGGCCCTTATATCAGGCGTGTCTTTATCTGATGTTTGTGATGCAGCGGGTTGGTCTTCCCCGCATACCTTTCTGAGGTTTTACCAGCTTGACCTCAACTCCGCTCCGGGAACACGGGTCCTCTCGTAGTGAGCTACGAGACACTCGTCGGACTTCGTAACTGAGGTGGCGTTGGTATATCGTTCCCCAAAGCGATCGAAAGACGCAGCGCGAGTTCCCTTGAAAGGGAACGTCTCAGGTTACGTATGTAACCATAGTT
>JAWRVZ010000159.1:1285000-1464941 GCA_037043235.1 Rhodeus uyekii
TTCACAAAGATTTAAGTATAAATTGATTTTTTTTTCCCCATTACTTAATGATTAATGTTTGCTTAAACAGGATCTTGATGGTCTAACATGTTTCTGCGATCAGATCCAATCAGATCTGAAGGTTCTTTTTGGAACTCATACAGAAAAGAATGAATCATGTATAAATAATGCAATTTAAATGCATTCATGCATTTAAATGTTAATTTAAATGCATGAATCATATTTAATCATTGTTATACTTTAACGTTTTGAGTTTGACAGCCCTTATTTTAACAGAAAAAAGTACATACTTTTTTAAAGGGCATTTCTGAATTTAATTGTATTTTACATCAGCTCTCATTAGACAAAGCTTGCATTAGTCACTTCTTGTTTTGCACGTCTTCATGCAGAGCAACCTCAAGGGTTCACTCGGTTTTTCACTTTATTAAAAAAAACACACACACACAGCTTCTCATAACCATAAGAGAGAGGGAAAATAGTCCATTTTAGTTACCTAATTTGTTTTCATCTGCCAGAAATCCACAGTAGAGATGAAGGCTATTTGGTGAATGAGGGTAGATGGGGCTTTCAGCTGTGTATTGTGATGGAGGTCTTTTGTTTTATTACACCCAAGGGCAGAGCATCTAGAATTGCATCTAGGACTCAGGAATGCAAACACGCGGGTTATTGACTCTAGCCTGCTGATTTTTTTAGCATTTTGTGTGAGAGCAAATCTGAACATGCATTCTGTGTCCTTTTCATGGCTTTCAGAGCCAAGGTATGGAAAAACAAATGTTGGTCATAATTAAATGTAACTCTCCATGTTTCGATGCCCTACAAAAAGTGTTAATAAAGTGCAATATGTTATGTTGAGATATGACCATCCAAATACTATTTACAGTAATCTCTTGCCACTCACGGTTCAAGTTTCGCGGTCTCAGTGCATCGCGGATTTTTCAAAAATATTTATAGAAAATTCAAAAATACCGCCATATCGGCAGCCATATTGTGGAAAGTGTTGCTTCATCGTGATGCGAGAGAAACGGTTTCCCAGAATGCCAGACAAAGAGAGAAACTCTCTCAGAGGCTTTGTACACGCCCACGGCACTCAGACAAGACACGTGATTGGTTCTCGGCGCGGGATCAACCAATGAGAACACGAGTGGATGTAACCCGTGATTGACTCCTACTTTGCGGATTTTCACCTATCGCGGGGGGGTTCCAGTCCACATTAACCGCAATAAACGAGGTATTACTGTACTTGAATACGATAACCTGTGTTACTGAAGCTTCAGCCGTAGTGTAAAATATTCAAGAGTGATGAAATAAGGTCAAATTGTGTGATATAAAGTCTCCTTGTTGCAGTTGTCAGATATAAAGTGACAATTATAGGAAGTAAAGTTTTCATTGCAAGATATAGTAACATTGTGATTTATGAAGTCACAATTGTGAGAAATAAAGTCACATTTGCAAGATATAAAGCCATATTGTGAGATATAAATTAGCATTGCGACACATATGACAATTTATGAATGTTACATATAACTACATAATTACAGCTTAATTGTGCTGCATGAATGTAACTGAAAACTGTTACTGTTGTGTAATCCTAACAGTTGTCAGTCATGGCCTAGGGTGGTTTTTGATTTTTTCGTATTTGGGTCCCAGAAGTGTCCCTAATGTGATTTTAGAGTCTAACATTGCATCAGATTGAAATGAATGACATTATGGTGTTTGTTTTGGTCATAGGTGTTGGCGCCGGCAGTCGAATGGTTGGATTATCTGAACTCTGTCCTTTCACCGCTTGAGCTGAACGACACCGAGCCTGTGGTCGTCTACGCCAAGGAATACATGCAACAAGTTTCAGAGCTTATCAACAAGACCGACCGCAGGTACAGCTGTCTCTATGGTTACAGCTAATCAGAGTTGAGGAAGAGGCCGTCCCCTCTGAGAGTGTCTATTAGATTGTGTATTAGAACATTCAGTACTAATAACACTCATCTTTCTCTCTCTCTCTCTCTCTCTCTGCCTGTCCATGTAAGAATATGAATGCATTTATTCCTTCTTAGATCTTCTGTAACACTGTCCCTCTCTCTACCTGTATAAATAAATGAATACACATGCAGAAATGATCCTTTTTTTAGACATTAGAATGCACTCTTTCTCTTTCTTCTCCAGCCTTCTGAATAATTACATGATCTGGAATCTGGTGCAGAAAGGGGCGTCCAGTCTTGACCAGCGGTTTGAAAACGCTCAGGATAAGCTCCTGGAGAGCCTCTATGGCACTAAGAAGGTATGTGTAAGTTAAAGTGTGTATGGATGAATTAAAGAAATAGTTCAGTCAAAAGTGTAAAACATTCGCTGTGTTCCTCATACTTAACCGTCATATGGATTCAGAAGAGTTGAAATATGCTGCCCAAGCCATATGGACTATTTTTATAATACATGTATAGTATTTTTCAGAATTCGTAGAGCTCAACAACTCCAGTCCCCATATACTTTCATTGTATGGATTAAAAAAGTACTTATTTTGGAAATAATGTACTTTAAAATAATATTTGTGAACTATACGGGTGTATTTTTAATATATTCATTTAAAAATAAGTGCTTTGTAATTGTCATCCATGGGGTGCGAGTGCGATGCAGAAACAGACTCGGAAATACAAGTCCCAAATTAATCATACTTTATTCATAAACGAAAAACGAAACACTTTAAATATAAACAGAAAACGGCACTGGTGCAAAACTCAGAAAACTCGAAAGGAGAACCATCTACACTCGACGGAAACACGGAACATGACAAAACGCAGAAAGGTTCACAACTGACAAAGACAAAGGAGCACAGGAAGGTATTTAAGGACAAACACAGGATTAGGGACAGCGGACAAGACTTTAGGGAGTGATTAGACACAGACAGGAGCGTGAAGGACCTGGAAGGGGACAATGACAAGACAGGACTGTGATAGTAAAGTGTTGTAGTGTGCCTCTTTAAAGCACGGCAAAGGATTATTAAAACAAAGATTTCAAATGTACTTTTTATGTAAACCTTTTAATTTGACAATATTATCACGATCCATGTGCGATTAGTTTAATTTTTGGACTTTTATTTTGTATTCCTCGGTTACCTGTTCCCTGTGTTCCATTGTTTGTTTGTTTTCCTACCAGTCACCCGTTTCTTTGGACACTCATTCAATCTGCACACCTGGTCACCCTTGGGCTCGTTGTCTTTGTATATTTTTCTATGGTTCTTATGTTTTCAGCTGAGTTGTCCGATATTGTCGTGTCTGCACGCTTCTTCGTCATGTGGATTACCTGGAGTTTGTTTTATTCCTTTTTTCTTTTTGAATCTTTATCTTCATCAACCTGGAGTAATATATGACAATTATTAGAAAGTGCACTTTTTAAAGATGTACTTAAGTGTGTTAAAGGGCCAGTCACACAGCCGATAACGCACAATTCACTCACAAATCACGCACAGATTGGGTTTGTGCTGCTTGTGCATCGAGAAATTGACCAAAGTATTCCACAAACATTCAACGCACGCCCGACGCATGAATCACTGATGGAGCGCGTCCAAACACGCACGCTTCGCGAACATTCCACGTAGAAGCACTTTCAGAATCCACATTGTCAGTGGAATGAACGTGATACGAGCGCAGTTCATGCGTGATATGAAGGTGGGGCGTCAGTGGACGGACGTGGACGTGCGCGGTTTCGAACCAGTTCCGACGCATAAGCACTGACGGCCGACGCGTGTCCCGCGCATAGTCACGCATTCTCGACGCATAAACTACTCACGCTGACTCATGAACAACGCACAGCGTCGGAAAATTTTTTAACCGTTTAAAACTCAAAATCACGCACAAACCGCCTTCGACATGCTTCCACTTACAATCACTGACCGTCCACGTTCGTTCCACCGACAAATTACGCATACGACGCACGCTCCGCGCAGAAACGAAATTTGTGCGTATTTCGTGCGTGATTCATGTGTTTTCGCTGTGTGACTGGCCCTTAAGAATGATAGGCCTGGTTTCACAGAAAGAGCTTAGATTTAGCCAGGATTAGGCCTTAGTTCAAATTTTGATGATTAAGAAACATTTATAAACATGCCTTAAACATAACACGTTAGTGAGACAAATTGGAGACACACTGGTGAGACAAAAAATGACACATATTTTAAGATATGTCACTTCAAGTTGCTTTCAATTAAAACTTGCATTTTATTCTTGGACTAAATTTAAGCTTGTGAACTCAGGGGATAGTTATGCAAGTGTGTGCTCTGTAAGTACCCTTAAATTGTCATTTTTCATTGCTACTGTATTATCTGTAGCTACAGTTACATTGTATTGACAGTTTTTTTGTGATTTTATGACTGCTTCAGGTTGCCAGATAAATGAAAGTTTATGTAATTTGTTTTTTTATTCAGTCCTGTACCCCACGCTGGCAGACGTGTATTGGGAACACAGATGACACTCTTGGTTTTGCATTGGGTGCTCTTTTCGTCAAAGCCACTTTCGACAAACAGAGCAAAGAAATAGTGAGTTACTCAAAGCCATTGTAAGACTGAAACCTATTTTACATGTGTTTGACAATGCAAGCTTATGTCCTCATGTTTAATTCATAATCTCATTGGTGATGCATGTTTGCCACCATGTGGCAGCAATATGTATTACTCAGTTCATAACCTCATCTTTTCTGTTGAAACGCAGGCGGAGGGGATGATCAATGAAATCCGCACGGCTTTCAAAAATGCACTAGATGATTTGAATTGGATGGATGAACAGACCCGACAAGCTGCCAAGGACAAGGTGAGAGAGAATGACAATTGTAGAGACAGCAGCATGACTAGATAACCAAAACCTGTGGATTTGTTTGGGATTCAAGACAGCAAAAACAGCTTAACTTTTAAGACTTTGCGTTGCTTGCCAAGAAATCAGGATAAAGTGTCTTTTCTGGCTCTAGGCGGATGCCATCTACGACATGATCGGATTTCCAGACTTCATTCTGGACTCCAAAGAGCTTGATGATGTGTATGATGGGGTGAGTCAGCAAATAGCTTTTGTTGACATGTTTTTCGAATCCTAAAACTTTATTTCCAGGTTTTCAATGTGTCTCAGATGTAATGATGCAGTTTTGCTTAAATGTAAAAATATAGCAGTACATAAAGATTGAATGAAGCATAAAAAACTATTGAGCTGTTGTCATATTTGCTCCCGGTTTGTTCCCTTGTTTCATGAGTTTAGTGTCTGGATTCGTCAGTGCCTTCATATGTGTTTGCCTTGGATTATCTAGTAATCACTGATTTTGTGATTCATCTTCGTTCTTCTAACAAAAAAATTCTGTGTTCTTTTGAACTTAATGTTCTTTGAACATCAGAGAATTAAAAAAAAATCAGAAGAAAAAGAAAGAAATAAACAAAAACAGCACAAGTGTTTTCAACATAAATGTTTCTTGAGCATTAAATCATCTTATTAGAATGATTTGTGAAGGATCATGTGCTTCTGAAGATACAGCTTTGATCACAGGAATAGACTACATTTTAGTTTTAGTAATTACTTTAAATTGTATAATTTTTCACAATATTACAGCTGTGAAATTAAAAATACAATTGTGCTTTGTGCTTGGTGAGAATCAGAGATTCAAAAACATAAAAAGTATTACCGACAGACATTGTTTAAATGGTATAGGATTATGCAACTCTTTATTTTAAGGTGACATAGTTATTTGTTACGTTCTATTGTAATAATAGTAAAATATGCATAATTGAAATAAGCTAAGTACAATGTAACTGTCATCTTAAATTAAAGTGTAACCTTGTATTATATATGGATTTATTTAGTGCTTTATTTAATGTATTATTATAGAAGATATCCCAGCTAACTTGCAATGTGATGTTTTGCTCTTAGTATGAGGTTACAGAAGACAACTTCTTCCAGAATATGATCAACTTCTATAACTTCTCAGCGCGAGTGATGGCAGACCAGCTCCGCAAGCCACCAAACCGAGACCAGTGAGTTTGAGAGAGAACAACTCCAGGCATCCTGTGAGATGGTGGCTGATGTCACAGTCATGTCACTTCCTGTTTCCTCCCGTGTGATCCTTTGTGTTTCCTTCTCGTTTGCCACTCCCATTGTTATTCGCGTCAGGTGTTTCCCATTATTCCTGTGTGTATTTAAGCCCTCATGTAATGTCTTGTCCTTGTCGATTGTAAAACATATCTGACCCCACGGCTCCTGTCGATGTCTCTATGTGTGTTAGTCTTTCCGAGTTCCTAGCCGTTCCGAGTTTTTGTTTGTTTTTTGCATAAGTGTGCCATTTCAGTTTTTATTTAAAGAGTTTTGGTTTAAAGAGAGTTGATCCCTGCCGTTCATGTCTTCCGTGTTCATCATCCACTGCACTTGTTACAGCTGATTTATGATTGCGCTGTCTTTGCATTTGCAGATGGAGCATGACTCCGCCCACAGTGAACGCTTACTACATGCCAACCAAGAATGGAATCGTCTTTCCCGCTGGGATCTTACAGGCCCCGTTCTACGCACACGATCACCCCAAGTGAGCAGACATGGCAATGACAATAGTTAGCGTGTTGCTAAAGCCTTGCGTTTGTAACAACTATGATGTTTTGTTACGTCTCACAGAGCTTTAAATTTTGGCGGTATTGGAGTGGTCATGGGACATGAGTTAACGCATGCATTTGATGACCAAGGTTAGTACACTGAGGGTCATATCATACCTGATGCCCAAAAATAATATTAGTAAAGATTAGAGTTGAGCCGGATATTCGGCTGAAACGAGTATCCGGTACGGATAAAGCACTTTTGCTGAGTACGAGTATCATACGAGTAATATGAGTCAATATCTGTGCTCGGATTGAATAAGAATCCTCATTGGGTCGCTGACTGTGTCTGTGTTCTGTGATAGGCTTGTTACAGCGCCCCTCCCCTACACATACAGATTTGCTGTGTCCCGCTCTGCTCACTCACACACAGAACACTGAGAAGAGAACAGCTCTCTTTCTCTCTCTGTCTCTTCCTCAGTCACTCAGGTCTTTTTTGTTAACGTTTAGGGTTTCTTCATCTTCAGGTGTGTGTTTTATTTCGGTTTGTTTGTAGTACTTAATTATTAACCAGTAGAGTTCTGGTAAACATGGGGTTTTTTCAGACGTGGTGCTTGGTAAAATGCGACTAGCGTTGCGTCGCTGCCTGTCGGAGATTTTTTTTTCTTTATTTAACCGTATGCTGGCTCTAACCAGTTTTTTGACTTCACGCAAAAAAATAAAGTAGTGGTATAAAAACTATATTAAAAATTAATTAGCTACAATTAAAAAAATAAAAAAGAACCACAAAAATAAAAAAAATTAATCACACTGATCATAAAAAAATTCAAAGTTAAAAAAAGAAAGTTATGTTTAGATGAAAACTCTTGCTCATTACATTTTTCTTCATAATTGCATCGCATGTGTTGTATTCATTGTTGCAAAACTTGTTCTGTATATAGTTAGTTTGTTATCGTGATCAAAACCGTTGATCTGAAGCTCAATGCTGATGCTGTCATGTAAATAGTTTTCTAATCAGCAATTAATATAACAATTTCTGATCAACCCATATCAATTGCATGATTGATAAAGCCACGCCCATTTCAAGACAACCCACCCACTTCCTGTTTAAATCCCGCCGACTTCCTGGGTTAGGCCCCGCCCAGTCCGAGTACAGATACAGATAATTCATATGGTTGCTAGATACAGATAATGCTATACTTGCTCATCCCTAGTAAAGATATTGTTCTAAACAGACTTTTCTTGGGGTACAACATGGATTAAAGACTCTAAGATGTCAAATGCACCTTTGATTTTATTTAGATGGTACAAAACTTTCTGCAGCATTGTACAAAACATTGGCTTTTCAAGAGGAAACATGCTGTTTTTGATACGATCACGGAGAGCCAACACAAATTTAATTCTTTCTATCTAATATTTAATGATTTTCAGTTTACAGGCTTCATTTAAAGGCCTTTGCGCTAATTTTATTTTTTAATAGTACACTAGTAAAATTCAATGCTTCATCATATAACCCATTTCTTTCTATTACACAGGCAGAGAGTATGATAAAGATGGAAACCTTCGGCCGTGGTGGCAGAACTCCTCGGTGGAGGCGTTTAAGAACCGCACCGAGTGTATGGTGGATCAGTACACACAGTACACCATCAACGGAGAACACATTAATGGAAAACAGACACTGGGAGAAAACATAGCAGACAACGGTGGTCTAAAAGCTGCCTATCACGTAGGTTACACTCAGTGTTGGGTGTAGTGCATTATCGAGTAATTAATAACTGACATTTAATTACTTTCTCCTTGAAAAGTAAAGAGACAACTCTTCATTTTTCTGTCAATTAAATACATTTATTCTGATCTACTTCCATTAAAAACATTATCGGCCATAGAACAGTGTTACGTCGTCTGATGGTTAAATGCATGTTTTTTATGTAACCCTCTCCCCTTAAATACTTAAACATAATAATTTATGACGTTTTATGTATATTTGAAAGGATTAAAAGAGCAGTTTCATGTTTATTCTTGTTTTGTTCAGCTGGTTGAGGTTCATATGGGATTTAGAAAGGAATTAGTAAGTAGTAAGAGTGTAATTAAAGTAATCCAGTTTCACCGATAAACTTTTAATTAATTACTTCTTTTGAGTAACACTGGTTACATTTAATTTTTTTGGTCATTTTAGCTTTTTAGTCATTTAATAAATGTAGGGTGTAGGATACATTCTGTCTTAATCAACCCTGCAAACTCCATGTGCACACTCAAATCATTTATTTATAATCATTTAAACGACAGACCTAAAAATGGCCAATATTCTCTCTCCACATTAAGAGTTGCTGGTCATTTAGAGCCTTTTAAAGCCATTAAAGAAGTTACATTTTATAAAAACATCCCATAGAATTTTAAATGAGGCTCCCTCTTCTGGTGATGGATGTAAATCACTAGACATTTTCTCCAAGCTAATGCTAATGTTGATTAAATTGAATGGAGAAAATTACTGAGATGTTTGTGTTGACAGGCGTATAGGTCATGGGTGCAGAAGAACGGCGAAGAGAAGAGACTCCCAGCTGTCAATCTGACAAACGACCAGCTCTTCTTCGTAGGTTTTGCACAGGTATGAACACGCACACAAAAAACAGAAGCAAGAATGCAAAAATAATAACACGTGCGTTCACCCAACTGCTATATGACTGGTAAACATGCTTGCTCTCACCAATACAGGCCAAATATTACATTTATTTGACATGTCAGGCACTATACAGAATGATGTGGTAATAAGTAACGAATTGCTGGATAAAAGCAATTTATATTTGTTAAATATATTATTTATATAATAAAGTTCATTTTTACAATAAGGATCTATAAATTAACATCAGTTAAATATGTAATAATATTATAGAATATTATGGAATATATTATGAATTATCTTTATAATATCATAAATATTTTGTTTAATTCGGTTAATGTTCATATATATGTAAGTGGCGTTATATATTCTAACTTAACCTTATTTTACATGTCAGGCAATAAGTTTATGAAAATAAGTAATGAATTTTCTAAATAAAATAACAAGTTAATGTTTTTTTAACACACTTGAAAATTAATAAATTATCAATCATTGTAATAATTATTAATAATTAATAATAATTATTATAAATAATTATATATAAGTATATTAAGATTATTAGATTATAAGATTAAGAACTTGTAATGTAGAAATCAAAGTTAATATTGAATTAAAATGTTCTGGGTTAATACTAATTAAATGAGTTAGTGCTACTAATATAATGTTATTATATATGAATAAATGAACAATAAAGGCATGAAACTATGTATAAAGGAACTTGTATATAAACTATAATATATATACTATAAATCATAGAGAACCTTATATTTAATATAATACCAGTAAGCGAATAAAGCACTTGAAGTAAGTTATTGTGACTAACTTTATTGTGCGTTGTGGCTTTAGATGTATTCCCACTATGCCACGGCCCAAAAAAACCAGAGCAATGATTGTGAAAGCATCTTTTGGCTCTTCCCTTTAGGTGTGGTGCTCTGTCCGAACGCCAGAAAGCGCTCACGAGGGCCTGATGACGGACCCTCACAGCCCACCCAAATACCGCGTGATCGGCACCCTGTCCAACTCGCCTGACTTCGCTGAGCACTTCCAGTGTCCGCTGGGCTCTCTCATGAACTCCGGCCACCGCTGTGAGGTGTGGTAGGACTGGCGCCCGCGTCACACCAGCTTGCTCACACAGACCAGCCTGGCCAAAACAAAAAAAAACACGCTGAATGGACAGTTTTGGCTCCATCTCAAGCACTGTTTTTTATTTATGTGCTGACGTTATTTGAGGAGTCGGGCTGAATGCAGGAGGAAGAGGCGAGCGCCTGCCAATGTTGATGTTCTCCAGTGTTCGAATCAACCGTAATCAAATTTTCCTCTGCCGTCACTTGGGCTCGCTTTATTTATTTGTTCGCTGAACTCCAAGGTCATTAATGGGCCCTGTCACACGCTTACATGTGTGTTTCTGCGCTTCATACCCTGAATGCTCGTCTTCGGATTTGGAGGAAGACCACTGTGATGCCACTGGGAATGTCTCTCCGTGATCTCACAGGAAGTGCTGAACGACATCTGTGACGCCCCACTGGAAGCGAAGAAAGCCTATTTCCCAATTGAAACGCTATAAATGACAGGGAGAGCCACTGTTTGTTCATCCCACCTGTGTATCATGTTTTGATCCTGACAAAGTTGAAATGAAATGTTCATTTTAAACTGCTCTCTGCCAAAGAACGATTTTAGTTTTGTTCCGTGCGTAAGTGAACGTGGAAATTTGCACTGCTTTGACCTTTTAGTAATTCCATTCCAGTGTAATTCCAGTGTGTTCGCCTGAAGACATTTACATGTGTGTGTGTGAACGCTGTTTCCGTGTCACTGTGTGTGTAAAGGGGCGTCTCCGTGTTGTTTGAACTTTGTCAAGTCTGCTGACATGCTCACGTTACGTTCTCAAAACCACTAACAGGGTGAATCGCACCAATGTCGATTATTAGGATTATTTGCATAGAATGTCTATTTTTAGAACTACCGTATTTAGACTTTTTCATGACAATTTAACACATTATTCATTATTAGATTATACTCTGTAAATAATGTTACAGGAAACAGATGCTATAATAAAATAACTAGAAATGTACAACAAGAACCACCAAAATAAATGATAATAATTGAATTATGCATTATTCTAAAATGTAATTATATGTATACACTACCGTTTAAAAGTTTGGTGTCAGTACATTTTAATTTATTCAGCAAGGTTGCATTTAATACATCAGAAATAATCATGAAGAAAATGAAGATTTCCACAAGAATTTAAAGCAGCTGTTTTCAATATTGAGAATAATAAGAAATCAACATATAAAATGATTTCTGACGGATCATGTGACACTGAAGACTGGAGTAATGATGCTGAAAATTCAGGAAAAGAGATCATTTTCAAATATTATTAAATAAGAAAACAGTTGTTATGAATCATAATAATATTTCACAATATCACTGATTATATTATATTTCTGATTAATTAATTACATTTTTACTATGGCGATAATGTCGTAGTTTTATTGTTTGTTGTTGTTGTTGCTGTGTTTGCGTTACAGTAATGAGACATTTGAAAAATAATGTCACAATGCAAGAAATCTTAATAACAGGCTTCATTTTCTGTCATGTCTAGTTGAAATATGACACATTCTGGACATGTTTCTTGAGATTCACCCATCTGCTAAACTTCCCAGCATGCCTAAATGTTTCAGAGAGTTGCGAGTACATTTTAATTAAGTGTTGCTTGGCCAGATTTTCATTTGTGTCATTTTGAATGCTGCTGACTTTAACTTTTGTTGGTTTTTGTTTATTTTAAACCACGGTTGAATTGCACCATTTTAAAAGCTGAAGCTGTAAGTGTGTTTGGCATCTTATTCCGACAGCTGGCAACATTTCTTCTCTATTTTCTACAAAGCTAGAGGCTGGGAGCGCTAATTCGCTACGCTGAGATGAGGTTAACTGATGAATGTTACTGCCATTAAAGTCAAAGATTCTGTTAACAAGCACTGTAGATTATTGTGACACGCTCATTTGCTAAAGCTTTTTAAGGTATAATTTACTCAAATGAAAATTCTGAATGCTTCACTGTTTGAATAGAATTTTTTTTTCGAAATGTCTCCTTTTTTTGTTTCATTGAAGAAAGAAACGAGACAAACGATGGCAGATGTTTAGTTTTGGGGTGAATTATATCTTGAACTGTTTAGTCATGTTGTCAGTCAACACTCTTGCAAGTTTTAGTGATATAAGTTTTGAATGATCTGACTGAACGCCTCCTAACTTCCGCTTTGTATATTTATCAAACGGCATTTTCCGTTCATGGGCTCCATGAGGATTATGGGGCAGGTGTCAGTCGTCAGTCTAAAGTTTCGCCATGAGGAGGTATTTGGCCTTAATTATTTACTGTAGATCTATGGAATACGATGTACATAGATAGACTTAAATATATTCCGAGTTATATTGAAAAAATGGAAACTTGAAATGTTTCAAAGCCTTTAAATAGCCAGTTAATGCCATTTAAGTGTGTTATATATCTGCTTTATTTGCAACTTCAGTCTCCAATACCAAAATGCCAATCCTGAATTTCCTTTTGAGAACTGAAAGTGGTTTTTGACTGATTATCTTAATGTTTTTGTTGGATGAAAGCCATTTCTTGAGCTTTGGCTTGAATGGAGATATCTATCACTTTCGGACACTCACACTTCACTTTCAGTGTTTCAAAGAAGTTCAACTTATAGAAGTGATAGATTCGTATTTCCAGAATGTCATTAAATGTGCCACATACCGCATTCTGTTTATAATTATGGGATGGTACAGGATGATATCGTCCAGCCTCTCATCGGTAAATACTGAAATTGTCCATTATCTTTATGAAGATGCCTTATTTAATTTATAGAGTGTACATTCACCATTTAATCAACTGTAGTTTGTTGTCATCTCTCTTTAGTATTGCTGGCATTGATGTTTGCGAGGTTACACTGTCTTATAGTTGTGTTTTTCTTTTCTTTTTTCTTTTTTATCAGACAACATTCCCTGAAATATTAGTTGAAAGGGGAATATGCTCTGCCCAGTGTGTAGTGCAACATTCAACCTAGAGAACTGTCAATGAACATGAAATAAAGGATATATATTATAAAGCTACATTTTCACTTGGTTTATTTTAAAACTACTGTATTCACTTTGTTACTGCTGAAAGAGTTTTGGTGTGATTTATGGAGGATGCAATAATAAATGTGTGTGTGTGTGTGTGTGTGTGTGTGTATACTTATATCTTAATGTTTATTTCACAGTTCCCCTGTACGCCAAACAATCAGTTACCATTGTTCCCAATCACCCACACCTGATCCTCATCCCTTCACATATCAGCTCCCCTTCATAACCACACAAACACATTCAGTCACTGTCTGGCCTACAAAGTCCTTACCTGTTCTACTCGCCTGTGGCTCTTGTAATAGTTATACTTCTGTCCCAGGGATCTCCAGCAGAGGTCCCAAGCTCCTCCATCTTAGCCAAGGTGACCGTTTCAAAGTCCCTTGTCTCGTCCACACAGGCCATTGCCATTTTGCCAGCTCTCCAAATGCTCCCTGCTCTGCCTGCTCTCCAGAAGCATACATTTCTGGAAGCTCTCCAGAGGTATCCCTCTTTGCCAGCTCTGCCCACTCTCCAGAGGCATCCCTCTCTGCCAGCTATACAGATGCTCCCAGCTTGCCAGAGGCATCCCTCTGTGCCAGCTCTCCGGAGGCATCCCTCTCTGCCAGCTCTCCAGAGGCATCACTCTCTGCCAGCTCTCCTGATGCTCCCAGCTCTCCAGAGGCATCCCTCTCTTTTCAGCTCTCCAGATGCTCCCAGCTCTGCCAGCTCTCCAGAGCCATACCTTTCTGCCAGCTTGCCAGAGGCATCCCTCTCTGCCAGCTCTCCAGATGCTCCCAGCTCTGCCAGCTCTGGCCGCTCTCCAGAGGCATCCCTCTCTGCCAGCTCTCCAGATGCTCCCAGCTCTGCCAGCTCTGGCCGCTCTCCAGAGGCATCCCTCTCTGCCAGCTATACAGATGCTCACAGCTTGCCAGAGGCATCCCTCTGTGCCAGTTCTCCAGATGCTCCCCAGCTCTCCAGAGGCATACCTTTCTGCCAGCTCTCCAGATGCTCCCCAGCTCTGCCAGCTCTCCAGAGGCATACCTTTCTGCCAGCTTGCCATAGGCATCCCTCTCTGCCAGCTCTCCAGATGCTCCCAGCTCTGCCCGCTCTACAGAGGCCTCCCTCTCTGCCAGCTCTCCAGATGCTCCCAGCTATGCCTGCTCTACAGAGGCATCCCTCTCTGCCAGCTCTCCAGATGCTCCCAGCTCTGCCCACTCTCCAGAGGCATCCCTCTCTGCCAGCTCTCCAGATGCTCCCAGCTCTGCCAGCTCTGCCCGCTCTCCAGAGGCATCCCTCTCTGCCAGCTCTACAGATGCTCCCAGCTCTCTAGAGGCATCCCTCTGTGCCAGCTCTCCAGATGCTCCCCAGCTCTCCAGAGGCATACCTTTCTGCCAGCTTGCCAGAGGCATCCCTCTCTGCCAGCTCTCCAGATGCTCCCAGCTCTGCCAGCTCTCCAGAGGCATCCCTCTCTGCCAGCTCTCCAGATGCTCCCAGCTCTGCCCACTCTCCAGAGAAATCCCTCTCTGCCAGCTCTACAGATGATCCCAGCTCGCCAGAGGCATCACTCTCTGCCAGCTCTCCAGATGCTCCCAGCTCTGCCAGCTCTGCCCGCTCTACAGAGGCATCCCTCTCTGCCAGCTCTCCAGATGCTCCCAGCTCTGCCCGCTCTCCAGAGGCATCCCTCTCTGCCAGCTCTCCAGATGCTCCCAGCTCTGCCCGCTCTCCAGAGGCATCCCTCTCTGCCAGCTCTCCAGATGCTCCCAGCTCTCTAGAGGCATCCCTCTGTGCCAGCTCTCCAGATGCTCCCCAGCTCTGCCAGCTCTCCAGAGGCATACCTTTCTGCCAGCTTGCCAGAGGCATCCCTCTCTGCCAGCTCTTCAGATGCTCCCAGCTCTGCCAGCTCTCCAGAGGCATCCCTCTCTGCCAGCTCTCCAGATGCTCCCAGCTCTCCAGAGGCATCCCTCTCTTTTCAGCTCTCCAGATGCTCCCAGCTCTGCCAGCTCTCCAGAGCCATACCTTTCTGCCAGCTTGCCAGAGGCATCCCTCTCTGCCAGCTCTCCAGATGCTCCCAGCTCTACCAGCTCTGGCCGCTCTCCAGAGGCATCCCTCTCTAACAGCTCTCCAGATTCTCCCAGCTTGCCAGAGGCATCCCTCTGTGCCAGCTCTCCAGATGTTTCCAGCTCTGCTAGCTCTCCAGAGTTGTCCAGCACTGCCAGCTATCCCGACTCTTTCAGCTCTGCCAGCTCTCCAGATCCTTTCGGTTCTGCCAGCTATCCAGATGTTTCCAGTTCTGCAAGCTCTCCAGACGCTTTGAGCTCTGCCTGTATGCCAGTGGCCCCATACTCAGATGACTTTTCCCTGGCTCTCTGCACTCTCAGTCCTGTTTCTTAAGTACTCTGACTACACTCTGGCTTTGGGTCCTCACTTGTCCATGACAGGCAGCAACCTCAGGGGCTGAAAATAATTTTCCTGTCCATCAATTAACATAGTTACCAATTATTATACATAAACATTTAGTAAGTGAATGGCCTACAACAATGTGTGTGCATGTTCTCGTCTCGTCTGTTCATCTCTGGGTGTGTGGTTCCATTTTCAATCTGTGATGAAGACAAAAGAGGTTATATTATGTTATAAGTTACCATACTTAACTACCGTTTGAACTGTTATCCAGTTATATACTCAACTGCATTCTTGTTAACACTGCTGTTGTCAATAAAAACCTCAATTCGGGTTCTCGCATCTCCTTTTGAGTCTGGTTACCCTGAGAGTTTAATTTAAATACTTATTTAAGGAAAATGCAACATTATAGGAAATATGATATACAAATATAAAAATTATGATTTGTTCCTGCTTTAAGTGTTTACATGTTCTTCTCTTAAAGTAGAATTATTTTATTAATAAAATCTACATGCTTTGTGTCTGTAGTGTTTTCCGTGGCAAATATTTCACATTACAAAATACAGTCCACATATTAGGTTCCCATGGTCTCTCATTAAATAACCTTACTCTTTCATAAAATTAGGTTCACATTTCTAATATTAATTCAATTTAATTAGTTTAAACAAAAACTGTCCATGTGAATTAATGCTTAAAACTACAAGTCAAGCTAATGTTTTTGACACTGATACTGTACACAAGTATTTTATTACAGCTTGATTTCAATAGGTTTATGTGTGTTTGCAAATATGTGTGTAGCTGAACTTAAGAGAAACTCCTCCTTAACAGCAAATATGACCAGACTCTACCCCTCCTTTTCCTCTTTGCTTGCACTCTATTCCTCCTCTCCCAACTGGGTGTTTATCCTCCAAGCTTTATCCTGCTACAGCTCTTGAGCCTCGGAAAGAGCCACTTGAAATCTTTTGGAAAAGGTTGTAAAGGTAATGCCAACATCTTTGAGCTGAGGAGCCACGGTCAACAAATGCAGAGAGGAGGAGAGAGAGATTCAGGAAGAAAACTACAGGTGAGAAGCGAGAGATGCAGAATTACCCATAAAACATTAAACAAAACCATGGGACATAGCTGACAGGAAATTAGAGCAAATATTATCTTTATTGGACATTTATTTCTGTTTTATTTATTAAGAGCTGGTCACACTTTATATTATTTTAACTACTATGTACAATTGTTACAATGTACTTATCGTATCTACATGTTGTATTAAAAATCACTTTTTCTGCTATTGAGATGGAATACGGGTAAAGTTTGGGGCAGTGGATCAAATTTGAATAAGGATTAACAAATGTATTATTTTATATTTTAAGTAAATATAAAAACTGTTATAGTAAACAAAAATAAGATCTCTCTTATTTAATAGTTTATAATAACAGCCAGAGTATTTTATCTCACAAATTTGAAGATCAGAGTATAGAAAAAAAGGGCACAAAAGAAGAAAGATATTTGCAGAATGAAAGGATTGGCATGCTGGTATGACTTTTAATCATTCACAGGATATTAATTCTCGATATCAAAAATTCAATTTTCACTGTTAAAAATGTTTAATTTTATTTGACTTTATCAATTCTTGATATCAACAATAATATCATCACTCTTGTGTTTTATTTTAAGAATTAAACGTAAAACTGGCTTGCCATAAAAGGAAAGGTAGAAGTGAAGAGCAAAATAAGAGCAACATATATATATATATATATATATATATATATATATATATACAAGAAATGTACATCTTCCTAAACTTGCTTTTGGTCTCATGACAAAAGGACAGACTTATTCAACCGGTCAGATAGATAAAACATTTACATTTAATCATTTAACAGACACTTTTATCCAAAGTTATTTTCCAATGAGGAGAGATATAGACACTATCAAACCAACAATAGGGCAAAAAATGCAAGTACTGTGACTAATCCCAGATAGTTTAGCACAGCACACATAGAAAGGCTATTTTTTTACTAGTATTATTATAAATAGATATATAACAGGAAATGTTAGTATAAATGGGTCAAGTGTTGTCAAAAAAGAAGCGTCTTCAATAGGCTAAAATTCAGAGCATTTAAAAAAAGTAAAAAATATATAAGTGACCACAAACAGTATAAGTGTGACCTTTTTTCAGGACCATTTAACCTCTTTATATACTCCATGATTTTTTTTGTGCCAAAACCATCAAGTTTCGTACTATTCTGATGAAGCAAAATATTTGGTTAAATCAGGAAAGTAATCTTTTCCATAAAATGTTTATCAGCATCAGAGGGTTGTAAAATTTGCCATATGCTTGTCATGTTATCATTACTATTAAGTTAAAATTCCTCTTACGTTTTGAACATTACTTAGAAGGGTCAACTGTCTGCACTAATGCATTGATGTAATACTTGAAAGCATGCATTATTATGACACATGATGACCCAAATTTGCCCTTCAGACTTAATTGGTAGAAACGTTTCCCTCACTGACCCCCTTAACTAATGTCCTCCTTCACTGTTCTGCAGTGCATCTGTTTCAGAGCTCAGACTCAACTTTTAAAGATATTATGTTAAAATGCAATAACATTCACATTTCCCATTTCCCAGTTATATCAAATATATATTTGTGTTTGAAGAAGTCTTTGTACTGTTGTTCTGGGTATGAAGGTTCTCCCAGTGATATTTTGGGAGGTTTTCTATCATTTTATTTTTCGTCATTGTATAAAGTGTAAAGTCAGGTCACCTTTTTCATTTAGCGCTTTATATAGATTGTTTCAAAGCAACTTTACAGTGATAACAGGAAAATGATTCATTTAATCCAAGTCAGTTCAGTGTCGATTCAGTTCCATTGTAAAGATCATCAATTATTAAATTAGTAAAGCAGTTCTGCAATACAATGACGTTCAGCTCAGTTCAGCTCTCAGTGCGGTCAGATGATATTGTTGAATAATAAGTGTCCCCGTGGTATGGTTCGGTTTAAGGGTGGGTTAAGTGGTAACGGTAGGTTGAATAGTGTAATTAAAGATGCAATTTCGGAAATTAATTACAGCTGTAATTACATGCAGGCCTCTTTAAAATGTAAGAATCTAAATACATGTATATACACAATAAGAGTTTAATTTAAATTATATTACATCACCACAAAGTGGGTGTTCATAAGTGAAATTATGTTTATACTTTTTCTGTTGATTGTTGATGTTGATTCTCTTTCTGACACCATTTTAATCTGCATCTCAAGCTTGTAACGCTGGATTGAACGAAAGCGGGATGAGGCGGATCCATATGCAGATTCATTTTTACTAACAGAATGATGTAACAAACACAGACAAGCTAGAAATTACAGAGCTGGCACACAGCAGGGAAACACAAACAAGAGAGTCTACAGAGAAACATCAACTGACACTGAACAAGGGAAAGACGGGTATAAATACACAAGAGGAACTCATCTACAAAAAAAAACTACAAATGATATAGTCTACAAATTTCAAGAGAGCACAAGTTGGGATCATAAAACCTCCAGTTGTCACAGTCTTGTCGTGTTGCTTTTCACTTCCTGTTCCCCTCCGTTTACTTCCTGTGTCATTTCCTCCTCCTGTCCAGTCATTCACTCCCATTGTTAGTCTCGTCACATGTTCCATATTATCCTGTGTATAAATGCCCTGTGTGTCTCTCAGTCCCTGTCGGTTATCGTTTGTGTTATGTGTAGTGTTTCTCCGTGTACCCTAGCGCCGTGTTTATTAAAAGTATATATATGTTCCAGAATTTTCACCTCCGCACTTCCCTGCTAAATGCACCCCTGACACCAGTGTTCAATGTCACATGATCCTTTAGAAAACTTTTATGCTCAAGAAACATTTCTTATCATTATCAATGTTGAAAACAGTTCAATATTTTTGTAGAAACATTCTATTCAGAAGTTTGAAGTAAGAGCAAAATGAATACAGTAATTCCTCGATTTACGAGTTTAATTCGTTCCAAGAGCGAAAATAAATAAACCAAAATGCTCGTACACCAAAAAAATTTTCCCCATAAGAATGCACTAAAAATCAATTGATTCGTTCCACACAACCATAAATGCCCATTTTAAATATTTTTTGGGTTTTACCCTATTATTTACAATTAAAATTATAACCATTAAGATCTCATATAAATACTAATAAATGATTTACAATTAAACTCTAAAAATACTTGACAATTTACTGTAATGCACTTCAGCTTTGAGCTGCCTGCATGGAGGAGAGAGAGGAGGGAGGAGGGAGGAGGGAAAGCAAGGGAAAACACAAAACCCGGATTCAAGTGCAAATGAGTGAATTTATTATGATAGTGCAGAAAACAAACGAAGTGATAATCCAGAGGTGTATCACACACCGGAGCCGCAAACGAACGACTCGACAACACAAGAGTGGAGAGAAGTGAACTAAATAGGCAGATGATATGAGAATCAGGTGTGTCAGTGATCAGTGACCACGGCCCCTTTCTCACACACACACACACACACACACACACACACACACACACACACACACACACACACACACACACACACACACACACACACACACACACACACACACACACACACACACACACACACACACACACACACACACACACACACACACACACACACACACACACACACACACACACACAGGCAGAACTAGGTGACAATGAATTCATGAACCGTGACAGTTACTGCTTAGAGGTACTGTACGTGTATATTTCATTTCGTGAACAATAGCGATCACAATTAATTAATGTTAACAACAGGAGGTAAAACCGCTGTAAATCACTTATAACAGAATGCACCGTGGTGAATGATGCAGCCAAACCAATCGACGCTGAGAGATGAACGAGTTAAGGGCTGATAAAGGGATTGGAACCGTGTGAGTCTTTTCTGAGAGGCTGTCGTTAGGATATTTCCAGTAAAAATGTGTGCGACGATGCTGAGCGTTAGGACTTTTTCCACACAAAAATTTGCGTAGTTGTGGGAAACATTTTCTTGCACACCGATACAATGCTCGTACACCGATTTGACTTTCCATGCTCGTACACCGATTTGCTCGTATACTAAGTCGCTCTAAACCAGTGGTTCTCAAATAGTGGGACTAGCCCCCCAGAGCGATGCCAGGGGGGGCGCGCATGACCGTGGGGAACATGCTTTTTTTGTCAGGGAGTAGGTTTTCTTGCACTGAACAAGAGCAGCAGATATGAAGTTCAGATAACAAACCCTTCACCCGTTGATGTGTACGATCACACCGTTCATGTGTTACGAAATAAATAGCTAAATTCACATGTGTTTTCACGCGCTATCTGGCACTGATCCAAAAAAAGACACGCTCAGAGAACATATCATTATAAAGGTTTTTAAGCGACAAACACATTCACTTCCACATATCTGAGAATCTGAATATCAGGTAGTTGATAACAGAGCCAACAAGTTGGTGACTATTTTGAAAAAAAAATAAATAAAAAAAAATAAATGTGAAACATCTATCATACAGCGCTTTTTGTGACTGCGGTCTTTCACGTGACAAGCATGACGCGTCGCCATGGAAACAAGAAAGGGAAAGTTCCAAAATAGGGGGAGGGGGGGGGCGCAAAATGTTTACTTCTTACTAGGGGGGGGGGGGGCGCGACAGAAAATAATTGAGAAGCACTGCCCTAAACCGAGGTATTACTGTAATAATAGTTTTACTCAGAAAGGATTCATTACATTAATCAAACGCTACAGTAATTCAAACAAATGCTGTTCTTTTAAATTAATAATCCTGAAAAGAAAACTATGATCAGTTTCCTCAAAAATATAAATGATTTCAAACTTTGGACCAGTAGCTGCACATGCCAGGTTTTGTATATTTGTTATAGGATATTCGTTATTGCCAAATAATTACTGAATCACTGCATTGTGTTTTAAGGGGAACAGAACACTTTCAGATTGGTGGTCAGACAACACAGAGGTCAAGTGGCTCTTTTGGGGTAATGATGAAAAGGAAGAAGAATGCAGTGGAGGACAGCACCACACTTATCGCCCTCTCGGACCACCCTGAACAAACCTACGGGAGCATGGAGGTATTAGAATCACTTTATTATCGTGTTATCCTGCTTTGGAAAAAAAAGTGCTGGTTGTTTACAAAAAATCATCAGTGGTCACAAAGAGAGGAAGCTAATTATGAGTTAACAATGTAACACAAACAAGCCAAATTTCCTCGCATCTCTCACCCTCCGCCCCTCCACCCTAACATCCCTGATAAGACACACGTTAGAAGCTTTTCCTTTGCATGCATGGATATCAGTTCTTCATTTTGACATTGAGAATGGAGATGTGTGCACGTTTTTCGCAGACATGTGCGGCACCTCAGGAAGACAAGAATGTGTTCAGTGATGGGGTCACCCGAATTGGTGAGTGTGAATTATTAAAGTAAATTGGATTTGTATGAATCCGGCAATCAATTCTGAGAGTTCATGTCATCATGTAATTTACAGTAACTTTGACTTTAGATTTGTCAAAAAACATCCACTTTCTCTACTAACAATAATTCCCATGTGTTTCCATCTGTATTCATAATGCAGAACTATGAATGTTTGATAAACTGTTATTTCGGAAAACGTTTGCCTCGAATGAAAGCATTTAGAATTTGAATGCATGTAATGAATATAAAGACTTTTTTTTTTTTTTGGACAGATTTTGTGTTGGTTTGGGAGGAATCTGTAAACCCACTGAAGTTGACAGAATTAGAGGAACTCTCGTCTGGTTCCTCGCGTGACACACACAGGAAATGGAGGACAGAATTCCTTTCCAGACTCCAGGCTGCCGGCCTTCATCAGGAGACGGTATGTACATCCACATCAAATACAGTTTAAGGTAAAAAATTGGGTTGCAGCCATATTCCAAATATGAGGTTTGTGAAAAAGTGCTTAAGTTAATAATAAGCTATAATTCAGTGCAAAATCTATGTAACTGAAAATGTATTATAATTAGATTTTATATTAAATTTGAACTGTAAAAGTGCTTTTAATCCATTTTTAGTAAGACGTATAATATATAAATATAGACGTAAAATATGCTTTAAAGGCGTAATGAACTGACAAATGTTACACTCGCGGCTGGCGTGTGATGCGGAGAGAGGCGAGGAGAACGCGGAGATGAGAACTGAAAATACTTTCATTGAAAATAGAAACAAAACGGCACTTAGTAGTGCAAACTTGGAAGCCAGAACATCCACATGACAGGTACGTGAAACATCAACAATCGACAAGGACAATGGAGAACATGACGGTATAAATAGCTGGGGAAACAAGGAACACCTAGCAACAAAAAAGAGGGAGTGGTTACATGACAACGACGGCAACACAGGAGGGACACACAGGAGGACAATAAATCGTTTTTTGACATATAATAGGTCATCATACTATAATAATATCCTGTTCGTTTCAGAACTTAAAACTTTCTTGTTAGTCCAAAAACGGCTTTTATTGAAAACAAACCCAGCTTCATGTAACTTCATGTTACGTGCAAGGGCACTGTCAAATAATGTGTTTCTATTGCTTTCTTTTGTGTTTTAAATCTTTTGTTGTCCCTCATTCTTTCATCTCCATACAATCAAGTGCTGTCACTGCATGCCATCATTAGCTGTGCCTGCCAACCTATAGTAGACAAACATGTCAAATTAAGCCAAATTATGTGATCTGGAGAATTCATGATTGTGATTCGTGGGTTTTTGCGTTGCATATAAAGCAAAGCTGTGATTCAACACCTTTGGAAAAACATTGAATACCTTTCATTCTTATTGTATGGTTCAAAAACGTTGATATATTTCAAAATATCTCCATGTTCAACTGAATATAGCACACTTAGCATACTAATGTAATGTCTTTCTCCTACTGTGAATTTGTCTCAGAAAGAGGTCATGCAGGGGAAAACAAAGACGACGTATGTCCTTCTCAGCGCACCCTGGACTGTTCTGTGTTATTATGCTGAGGAGATCAGCCTTCGAGTGCCATTACAGGTAAAGCATGTGTGATCTTTAACATCCCTAACTCAATATATCTGAACTGTTCTTGTCCTTTGGGTGTTTTCAGGTTGTGACAACTCCAATATCAAACTGGTCTGAGAACCTCCTAGAAAAACTGCACATCCCAAACATAATGGCACAAGATGTTCCCAACCTTCCACCGGACTACTATACCTGCCAGTTCCGCACCAATAAACTAGAGAGGTACACAATATGACTCTTTTGGGGTTCTTTGGGGTTCAGCTGTTTATTATTTTTCTCAGTGTTACTCCCTTAAAAGCTACTAATTACATTATTTAGTTTTTTTACGGAAAGCATTGCTTTACATCACATTTGTGTTACCTTTTCTCACCTGGGCTAAGGTTGATCAGTTCTTTTTCCGCAAGTGTTTAACGCAGTGAAGCATGTGACGACTTAGTAGAGAAGAGAGAGAATTTTAATTTAGTTGTTTAATTTTTTTAAATTAACATCATTAATATATTATTGCATAATTACATTTAAAAGTAATCTACATTTCTTTTACAAAAAAAAAATCTGATTATGCAATGCATGAATCCACAACACATTTTAATATTTAATGTGCATCTTGCTTTTCTTTTATTAATTTTGTTTGTGGCTGAAGGAATACCCCATACCCCAAAAATCACATTAATACGTGGATAGAAAAATGGATAAAACTTCACTTTTCCTACATAAAACAGTTAATAAGAATTTGTGCATCTTACAGTTTCAATCCAGTGATTATCTATGTAATATCCCAGCATTTGCATAAAAATACGTGGATGGAAAGGTCTACTTATAGAATACGCACCTTACACAGTTTAACTAGTTGGTGGTTTGTGAAGGGAAAAAAATTCAGTGAACTGTGAACATTCAAATCCTTTGCATGCTTAACAAAGAGGATCTGAGGCTGTCATGTAACATGCAGTTCATACACTTTAGTGTTTGCATAGTGTCAGTACCTCCTTAAAGGCAAACACGTCTCACACTCCTAATACACACTCATGCAAGGTGCTTGCTGTGTCAAACAGACTGTCAGACAAATATATTTACTCACACACTTTGATATATCATATAATATAATGCATTTTTAAAGTAAGGATGATCTCAACAAATACTGATGCAATTACAATATTTACTGAACGATAATTTTTTTTACAACTGTGCCACAGATGTAACATCATTTTCACCACAACCAACAATTTTGCCCTTATGAAGTTTTTCAAAAGTTTACTTGTTTACGGAAGAGAGAACAATCTCAGAGAAGAGCTGAAATATGAAATTTGATTGTCATGTATATGCATTTATCGTGCATTATTTCAAATAAAGCTTTGTGTGTATTTACACCTCTATGAAAAGTGCATGTTTACTTTTCTTACAGTGATCTTTAATGTTGTTTTTAGGTTTCTTGGTCATGAAAACAAGGACAGTTTTTTCAAGACCACGCAGAGACACCAGATAGTGAGTTTTGAGTGCTTGTTCATGAAAATTTAAAGTGCACTGATGATTTTTCTTTTCTTTTTTTGGTCAATTTATGTAAACAGTCTATTATTCATTTTCAGTTTCTAAAGTCATTCTAGAAACACTATTGGGAGGGATAATTTTATCACAACACATATTTAAAAAAAATATCTAATTAGCAGTATTCAAATAATTTTATTTCAAATTTGATGCCACCATGAAGGTATAGACGTATTATACATTTCTAGTTCTATTCATTTTCTTACGTGCGGAGAAGAAATAAACTTAGTGCACTTTTACTTACCATCATGATTCTTATACAGCTGTTGATCATTTCTCTATCCTCGTTCTAAAGCTATATGAGATATTAGCCAGGACTCCATATGGAGAATTGAACAGAGGGGAGGTTGGAGTCGGCAGGCTGGTTAGTGAGAAGGTTCTCACAGCTGCTTTTCCTTTACATGAGGTACTGTAAGAGTCTCCTACATAATATTTCAACATTAACTTACCAATCTTCATATTTATCTTTTTGTTTGCATATGCATGGTGTGAGATGTAAAGTTAACAGGAAATTAAATTTGACTTTAGTTAATGTTCTGCATTTCCCCTCCATGACAACCATGAAGATGTATCAATATTATTATTTTTATTTTTCCATTTAATCCCACTTTTCACAATCCATTTAATGTAAATATGTCACATTACAAATTCAAACTGGGTTTGCAAGCATAACTCCACATTGATTTTGATCAGGCGATGATTTGTGTTCTTCTCATTAGGGTCCGTTTGAGATTCCGAAGACTCCAGTGGATCCAAAGTCTTTCAACATGAGACAGATTCTGCATCACTACTGGGCTCGCTGGGCTTGCTGGAGGAAGTACCAACCTCTGGATCACATTCGCGAATACTTTGGCGAAAAGATAGCGCTCTACTTTGCATGGTTGGGTATGACTGAACCTACATTTAAAAGACATATTGCTACTAAAATGACTACTGTGTTGCTTATTGTTAGTTAATGTTGGATAACACATTGAAGATGTGCCTAAAATTATTGCCTAAAAATGTTGAAAATCTAAGGGCTAATCTGGGTTTTATTTGTGTTTGGGTGGGCTTTGCTAATGTTTAGTTCAGTTGTCTGTTTTGCCGTTTGTGTCCTTGGTCACTTTTTGTTTGATTATCGTTTACACCTGTGATTCATTGATTGATTTGTTAGACCTATTTAAGCTCTGTGTTTCAATCAGTTCTCATTACTTTTTACTTGGTTGTCTTGTTCTTTGTCCTAGTTTTGACCCTTTCACTCCTATTCATTTCAACCAATGGTGACAGAATAGGAAGACCTAATAATAGCACATAAACATAAAATAAATGTATTACATAAATTTTGTGCGTGCAACGCCAAGGTCATGGGTTCGATACCCAGGGAAAGCAAGAACTGATTAAAAGGTCAATGTGTATCTCAAATGCAATTACATTTACATTTCTGCATTTGGCAGACACTTTTATCCAAAGCGACTTACATTGCACTCAAGAAACACATTGAATCAGTTCTTGCTTTCCCTGGGATTGAACCCATGACCTTGGCATTATAAACACCAATACTCTACTGCAAATGCAATGTAAGTCGCTTTGGATAAAAGCATCTTCCAAGTGCATAAATGTAAATGTAAACATAAAGCTAATGTAACCAGTTCTTCTTGACTTGCTCTGAGAGGGATTTAGACCATGATCTCCAACGTGGGAAGTAGACGCTGTAACAAAGAGGCTAAATATCAGTTGCAAGAGATTCTCTTGAGATCAGGGGAGTGAGGTTTACATGCACATCTCCTACTGGCCTACGACACTTACATTTTTACCATTTCCAACAATTTAGCTGTATCCCAATTCAGAGGCTGCATCCTTTGAAGGATGCAGATTTCAAAAGCCATGCCTTCAAAGTCCGTGAAGTTCAGACCGAGCGCAGTTAAATGGGATGGTCTAGCATACAGAGAATTGCTCTTGTCGCATAGCAACTGTGAACGGCAGTAGCATTTGTACTGGACTTTTTTCGAAAGTTATTTTCAATTCTCTGAAAACAAGCTAATGTTCAAAATCGGTCTAAATTTGAACATAATATAAAATATAAACTCTATAAAATCACATCTTAATAAGATATATGCCAACAATTTTTTTCTTGTATCGTTAGAGGTTATCGCTAGAAGTAAGAAGTCAATTTCTATTAAAAAGAAACCCTGTCATCACTGGCCACGAACGACCCGTCTGTTGTATCCTTCATAGCCAAAGGAAACGAAGGACACCTATTGGGGCCACTTTCGAATGCAGCCTTCGAAGGTACAGTTTATGAATAACGCCCTCTACTTATTTCTCTTGTCTGTAGGTTTCTACACAGGCTGGCTATTGCCAGCAGCAGTTGTGGGTTTTATCATATTTCTGTTTGGTATCTGGCTGATGGTCACCGATGTGCCAGCGTACGTATTATCACAGACTTAATAACTGCATAATGTTGATGACCCTGACCCTTGACCCCTGTGGTGTGTCCTGAAATCTTTTCCACAGAGAAGAGCTGTGCTCCAGTGGAGATGCCTTCGTCATGTGTCCACTGTGCAACATCTGCAGCTCATGGCACCTCTCCAGCATCTGCTATACTTATAAGGTGACATGTTTTACAAGGTTGCCAAGTTTTTTATTCATTTATAGCAGTTTCATATTCGCTGTGAACTAGCTTTCATATTTACCTGTTCATAAATTTGCAATAGGCAGGCTTACTATTTGACAATGGAGGAACTGTGTTCTTCAGTATATTCATGTCTCTGTGGGCGGTCACGTTCCTGGAGTACTGGAAGCGCACATGCTCCATACTCTCCCACCGCTGGGACTGTTCCGAGTTCGAAGAAATAGAGGTGATTAAGTTGGTTACTAAACCTTTCATTTGTACCAGTCTTCAGGCTTGAGCGATGCAAATATTTTGGCTAATAGAATAGCAACTATATAATGTTTTGCCTCCATTGCTTTCCACAATATTTCCATTCTGACATTAGGAGAGGCCCAGACCAGAATTTACAGCTTTGGCACCCATGACAGTTCGTAATCCTGTGACTGGGGCGGAGGAGCCCTATTTTCCAGAGACTCAACGTCTGAGTCGAACTCTAACCGGCAACATGGTCATCATTCTAATGGTCAGTCAGTAGATTTCTGTTGAGAAATGTTCAACAATGACAACAAAACTGCAAAGTCATCATCATGCTTGAATTTCCTTTGTGATTGCAGATTGCCATTGTTGTAATCTTTCTAATCGCCATCATCTTATATCGGTCTATCCTGAGCATCATTATCTTTAGATCTAAGAATGAATTCTTCATTTTTTCAGTAAGTTTCGTTCTATTCCTTTCAATATCTGACCATATCATTTTCTGATGAGGATTAAAGACTGTCAATTCTCTCAGATTAGATACATTTACATTATCAAGCCCTTGAAAAACTGAACTGAATGTAACGTTTCCAGACAGTTAATTCCATGTTCATTACAGTTAAAGGAAATATAAATGTAAATATAGTTTAAATTTATAATAAGTCCAATTCGCTGAACTTGAGATTGCTTTTTTCACCAATTTAAGTAGGAATTAAGTACATCTTTAAATGTAATATTGTCTATTGTCTTTGAAATATGATTAAAGTCTACTGAATGTACTGATCAGCATTCATGGTAAGCTAAAATATTCTTTAATTGAATTTCTAGGTGATGCATAAATTTGTAAAATTACTTTCAATAGTCCTGGAAATAGGTTAAGATAAATGTTAATGCGTGAAACCCCATTGCCTTGGACATTTGTCAAACATTTTTTAAATGTTAGTACTTGTTTCAGAATGTAACATTCCAATAATGTTTGCAAAAGGATAAAATGCACCGTTCCTTTAATGTTTGCTTTAATGAATGTTTAAATTTTAAGTGTGTGTTGGCTGCAGCCTGCAAATGCAAACTTTTGAAAATGGGAAAATGACACAGATATACTCTCCAAGGGCATATTATTCCTATTTAGTCTATATTGATTTCAGTTAATCAATTCTGTAATATTATAGATTTCCTGTAGCTCAAGCAGTAGAGCATTGGGTTTGATCCCAGGGAAAGCAAGACTTGATTCAATGTGTTTCTTGAATGCAATGAAAGTTGCTTTATAAAAGCGTCTGCCAAATGCAGAAATGTGAATGTAAAGTATGTTAAAGGTAATAATGATGTTTCATGTAACATTGTCAAAACGATCCTTGTTCACATGGATCTGTGAGAATGATTAAAAACACTGTATAATTTATGTCACTTTGTGAAGAAACACTTTTCATCTGTAGACTGAATATGTGCATACCTGTAACACTTGTTCCTGTCTGTTGGGTCTTCTTTGTCACTTCCTGTTGGTGAGGTCTTGGGAATTTCCTGTCAGTCGTGTCATCTGTGCACTTCCTGTCTGTGAGGTCATTGTTTCACTCCCTGCACCTGTCGTGTGATCACTTAGTCGTTAGTCTCCCAGGTGTTTGTCATTCCCTTGTGTATAAAACACTCTTGCATTTCCCTTGTGTTTGTCAGTTGGTAATGTAGTAATGTTAGTAGTGGGCTCCTGGGCTCCTGGGCTCCTGGGCTCCTGGGCTCCTGGGCTCCTGGGCTCCTGGGCTCCTGGGCTCCTGGGCTCCTGGGCTCCTGGGCTCCTGGGCTCCTGGGCTCCTGGGCTCCTGGGCTCCTGGGCTCCTGGGCTCCTGGGCTCCTGGGCTCCTGGGCTCCTGGGCTCCTGGGCTCCTGGGCTCCTGGGCTCCTGGGCTCCTGGGCTCCTGGGCTCCTGGGCTCCTGGGCTCCTGGGCTCCTGGGCTCCTGGGCTCCTGGGCTCCTGGGCTCCTGGGCTCCTGGGCTCCTGGGCTGATTCTTGTTCAGAGGTTTGTTTTAGTTCAGTTAATGCACATGCACATGTGTGCTTCTTTTGTTTATATTTAAAGGCTTTTGTTTCTGTTTAATAAAAATCAGTTTGAGTTAGTCCAGCTACTTCCTAGTTCCTCATTGCACATGCACCATAGTCGTGACAATGCCATTACCATTCACTCAAATTCACATTTTTATAGTTTAAATGGAGATGACAATGGTATCGTTTTCAAAAACTTGAAACAAAACTTTAAAAAAACCTTTGAAATCTGTTTTCAAAAGCTTGCATTGAGGCTCCCAAAATGCTGTTCTGTAAATGAATGGCCAAACGCATTTAAAGTTTTCTGTTTTTATTTGAAAACAGTGTCATGGTAATGGCCGCTAAGCCAGAAACCAAAACGAGAGGAAAACCTAGAATTTTTTTTTTTTAAATGGATGTTTTGAACGTTCAGAGAACATTTTCATAACTTAATGGGAAGGTTTACCAAATGTACTCAGAACATGTTTTTGTTAGCTGTCACCAATAAATCTAGCTAGAATCCAGTTACAATGAGACCAGCGCTAATATTTATGCTGATGAAACCCAATTGTTGCTTAATCACATATCGCAGCACAATTTTAACATTTTATTTACTAATAGAGCTTTTTCACTCCTGTAGGCTGGAAGGATAGCTAGTCTCACTGGTTCTATGCTAAATTTGCTGGTTATCCTGTTGTTGTCGCAGCTCTATACTTACTTGGCCAAAATTCTGACACGATGGGGTAAGCTATTTCATATCTACACATACTATGGAGCTATTTCCTTATTTCCAACAACAAAGTATCATCCTCTTCCTTCTATTAGAAATGCACCGCACCCAGACCAAATATGAGGACGCGTTCATCCTCAAGGTTTTCATCTTCCAGTTTGTCAACTTCTACTCATCTCCTGTTTACATTACGTTTTTCAAGGGAAGGTAGGTATGCTGTAAGAATGAATATGTATGTATGAAGAAATTCATTCATCTAATATTTGATCTGTTCTACAGGTTTGTTGGATACCCTGGAAACTATAACACACTCCTAGGTATCCGAAATGAGGATGTGAGTGTTTTAAATACCTAATTTTTCACATAGTCCTCCTTTGTTGTAAAAAATAACACTGTCAGCCACAATACACGACTCTGTAATATTTCCCCCTTATGCAGATTCTGTAATTGGAATATCTCATTAATACAAGTGTGCAACCGGAGCATATCTTTCTTTTTTTGTAGTGTGGCTCTTCTGGATGTCTCATTGAACTAGCTCAAGAGCTGTTAGTCATCATGGTAGGCAAACAGGTCATCAGCAACATCCAGGAATTTGTCTTGCCGTAGGTCTTTTGTGTTTATGAATACTTTTATGAATGCATCTTCATTGTTCTTTATAGAGTATTTTATTATAGGGATACGATTCATTAGTCTCTTTCCACCAGTAAATTAAAGGCATGGTGGCACAGACGGAAGCTGAAGCCGGCTCCCAGTAAGGAGGTGATTGATGAACCTGACACAAAGCCAGAGATGAGTCCGTGGGAAACCAACTATCAGCTGATAGTGTGTGGAGGGCTGTTCGATGAGTATCTAGAAATGGGTGAGACTTTTTTTTTGGGAATTTTTAGGTCCACAAATATAATATAATTGAATCACTACACACACACACACACACACACACACACACACACACACACACACACAATGATATATAAGAGACCATAAAAGAGACTCATATAGGTTATAAGATTTATAGACCCACATAAGATTTCTCCAAGGAACTCATACTCACCAAGGCTGCATTTATTTAATAATAAAAATCCAGTAAAACATACAAATCGTAACTGTTTAAAATACAGTACCTGTTTTCGGATACTTGTTATACAGTACTGTATTTTAAAATGTATTTTATTCATGTGAACAAAGCTGTATTTTCAGCATCATTACTCTTCAGTGTCACATGATCTTTCAGAATCCTTCTGACATGATTTTGATTATGATTTTGCTTCTTAAGAAATTAAATAAATTCTCTACAAAAAAATGGTTGTCCAGTGAATTTACCGTAAGTATCCTGATTTCAAAGATCTTCATTCTATTAGGGTCACAGACTTTCTCCAGTCAATGACTTATGAGATTAATAAATTCACTTCTGATAACCGCTTTAGATTGGTTTGTGCAATGTAAATCTTGGTCATTTTATTCACTAATTTCTAATATATCTGTGTACTGTTGAAAATCCTGATTTGTATTATGTTTTGTTCTTGTACCTTCTACTATCAAAGTACGATGAAATTATTTATGAGAATGATCAGAAGAGATCAGCTTTTTTTAATCTTAAACTTTATCTTAATTATGCTACTTTAAAGGTTCCTAATTTTGTTTTGGAGGTTTCCTGCAATAAATGTACATGCATCACAGGTCAAAAACCACTTTCATTTTCTCATAATATACATTGAATCATCATTTCTTTAATCACAGTGTCAGAAACGAAACAGCCATTAGTAAATCTGAGTTTCGGCTCCGGAGGCTTCCACAGCACTTGATACACTCTGATATGGACAGTAACGATGACATCAGTTTTACTGTATAAATTCAAGTCCAAGTCCTCGCCCTTTTGAAGTGTACAGTAATACCTCGGTTTACGAGTTTAATTCGTTCCAAGAACGAGCTCGTAACTCAAAATTCTCATACACCAAAACAATTTTCCCCATAAGAATGCACTAAAAATCACTCGATTCGTTCCTCATGACCATAAATGTCCATTTTAAATATTTAATTGGTTTTACCCTATTAATTGCAGTTAAAATTATTACCATTAAGATCTCATATAAATACTAATTAATAATTGACAATTAAACTCTAAAAATACGTATACTAAAATAATGTACGTATATAATTCATTATGTGAACAATAGGGATCACAATTAATGTTAACAACAGGAGGTAAAACCGCTGTAAGTCACTTAAAAAAAGTATCACTGTGGTGAATGATGAACCAAACCGAGCGATGCTGAGAGAATGAACGAGTGAAGGGGTGAAAGGCTTTGTGAGAGGCTGTCGTTAGGATATTTCCAGTAAAAATACGCGCGAAGATGCTGAGCGTTAGATCTTTTCCACACAAAAATGCGCGTGGATGAGGGAAAAATGTTCAAGCACTCCAATACAATGCTCGTACACCGATTTACTCGTATACAAAGTCACTTGTAAAACGAGGTATTACTGTATTTGCTTTCGCAGTGCAGAAAACAGCGTCTTCTCGAAATGTTGACAACATAAACCAAATTCTTCCAGCCTCAACTACAGCGTTTGAGGGTCAAATCAGACATTGTGTGCTACAAACCTACATAGGTTTTGCAGGGAGAAAGACTGGAATTACTCATTTCAGGCAGTTAAGAAATGATTTCTGTCTTAGACAGTAACTTAATTTATCATACACTTTGATCTTTGAAAGGCCTTTTACATTCACATAAGGCTAGGCCTATATTACACACTAAAAGGTAACAAATATATTATCATCATAACAAAAGTACAATTTTAATGACTTTCAAATTGGATGCAAATGTAGTTTAGCTCGGATGAAACGCTGATTTTGGAATTCTTCATCTTGTCAGTTCTACAGTTTGGCTTCATCACCATCTTTGTAGCAGCCTGTCCTTTGGCTCCGTTGTTTGCCTTGATAAATAACTGGGTGGAGGTGCGACTCGATGCCCAGAAGTTTGTGTGTGAGTACCGCCGGCCTGTTGTGGAAAGAGCACAAGACATTGGCATATGGCTGACTATCCTACAGTTCATCTCCTACCTGGCTGTCATCACTAATGTAAGGGTCTTCCTAATTTATTGTAATCATTCGGGGTCCAAGGACCAATCGATATGTGTCTTTTTGTTCTGTATCTTTATCAGGATGGGAGACTAAAACTGTTCAAAATTGGTAAATCACTAAAAACGTCCTTCTAGTGCCACCAACAGTATCTGTTGCATTTGCAAATGTTTCAATGTTAAGATCTCTTTTTAAAGAAGATGCTCAACAGGTTATAGCAGAGGTGAAGAAGGTTTTTTTTTCTTTTTTTTCCGAAATGTATATTTAACTAAATCATTTGGCCTCAATTGCTAGAAAATCAAAGTCATACGTCTAACCAAGATATATCACAAAAACTGAGCCTCTAAATGGTTTACCATTTCCATGGTAATGCAATGTCCAGTTTCAAAACATTCTGTAAAGGATGTACAGTGGAATCCACTTATCTCGACCTCGTTTAACTCGCCAATCATATTATGTCAACGTTTTTGAAGTGGAACCGCCAAACTCCCTATTTGTCTAAGCATTTTCTTATCGGTTTTGTCGATTCTTTTGTCGCCGAACCCTAGTATCTCGAGCAAAAAAGAGGGACAGATTCGCAAACATGGTTATCTCATGTCTAATGATCGTACCTAGTTCATTGCGCATGCACTGAGTTTGCGTTGCGAGTGCCACGCAGTCTTAGAAGAACTCGCGGAAGTGGCGAAAAAGAACCAGATTACGCCAAGTGTCCCACTACCGGAAAACACTAACAATTAACATCTATCATCTTTATATTAAGAGTTTGCAACAGTTTGCTATAGCACAAAGCCTCTTTTGGTGTTAAAAAACAGCTATCCAGATTAACTAAAAACTTGCAATGAAAAATCTGAGCTGAAAATGAGTGGACAGGGTTATTTTTGCAGCTGACCTTATTGATTATGCATTTGTAGGAGTTTTCTTTTTAGATGCAAGTTTTATGTGAGAAGAGTATTTAAATGAATAATGCTTTCAGGGTTCTGTCATTTCGGTCTTGTTTTCCAGTGTTTCTAGTGTCGTTGTGGGAGCGCGCAGCTTAAAGTGTCTCAAGTCGCTCTCTTGTCTGTGAAGCATCTTGTGTGCGGGGCGTGATGTTTGATCCTGTCACTTTGGTTACGTTCAGTTCTGGTTTTGTGTTGGGGTTCGGACATTCATGGCACGTGTGTTTGCTCATGTTGTGGGCACACGAGACGAGTGTTCGTTGTGCTCGTGTGCTCTGTCACGTGAGTGGGCGTGGCTTTGAGCTTCGCTCGGCTGCACGCTCTCTTGTCCGCGTATGTTGTTGTGAAGCACTCGGTTTGTGTTTATATCAGCTACGTGCTTTCATGTTGTGTTTTGTGTTGCGTGCAGTTTGTGTTTCATGTGGACACGCAGCTTATGCGCAATCGCATTAGCTGCCTTTTCGTGTCGTCAATTGTGTAACCCTGCCCGTCTTGTTCCCTCATTATTGTTTGATTTGCCCCACCTGTCCTCCCTCATTGATCTTGCCTCATGTGTCACTATTTATTCCCCTTGTGTCTGCTGTCCTGTACTGCTTTGTTGTCTTTAATGTGTAGGTAATGCTGCTCATCAGGTCTTGTCTTGTCTTGTCTTGTCTTGTCTTGTCTTGTCTTGTCTTGTCTTGTCTTGTCTTGTCTTGTCCAGTCCAGTCCAGTCCATGTATCCTGTTTAGGCATGTTTGACATCTTGTTCTTTTGCCAGGCTTTCCTGATTGCCTTCACGTCTGATTTCTTGCCACGACTCTTTTACCGTTACACTACGGGCAGCCTGAATGGATACATCAACTTCACCCTCGCTGTTGCCCCTGCAGACTTCACACAAAACCAAACGTCATGCAGGTGAAGACCAAACTGTTGATATACTATTCCTGTTACATGCTACTGTTCAGTAGTGTATGATTGGGATGCATGAAAGACATATCTTCTGCTCAATGAGGCTGCATTTATTTGATACAGTGAAAACAGTAATTGTCTGGGAATACACACAGACTGGCAAGTACATTCAACAGTATGTAAATGATATGAACAATGATGATGACTGTCAAAGTATGGCGGGTGAAGGAATGTAGAGAGGTCAGCCCACACACACACACACACACACACACACACACACACACACACACACACACACACACACACACACACACACACTCACTTTTAAAAGTCATTGGTTTAATAATGAAATTGTCCTCATCTGGTTTGGCAGGCGGAACACATGAAGGCCAGGAAGGAATGACACTGGAGACTTTTTTTCTTGCTGTTGTTTATTTTTATCATTAAAAGTATTTAAATGCTTGCCGGTTCCCACCTCCTCCTCCTTCTGTGAACATTATTCTTCATTACATAATATTTGTGTTTTTGGCATATTTAAATCGGGTATTATATTAATCTTTTAATACAGAAGGCATTATGAGTGTTAATACAAATTATTATTATTTTTCTTTAGATATCGAGGCCTCAGGGATGAGAAAGGGAAGTACACACAAGATTACTTTCATCTGCTGGCCATACGACTGAGTTTTGTCATTATATTCGAGGTGCACAGTCTAGCACTAGTTTGACCAAACATATTTTTGTAAACTTTGTATGCACATGCTCTGATAATTATGGAAGCTTGTTTCCACCACTGAGAAAGAAAAATAAATTAAAAAAGTTGAAAAAAATAACAATCTCATGACATTAAGTCAGAATTGTGATAAAGTTGCAAATATCATAATCCCCCCCCCCCCCATTTTGATAATTTATGGAAGCCTGTTTCCTTCACACACACACACAAAAAAAAAAAAAAGCAAAAGCAAAAGCAAACATATTGACAAAAAATATGTGTACTGAATGAAGTCATAATGAGTCCAGGCAAAGGATTTTGGGGAATGTAGTCCTTAATATTAATACAGGGACACGCAGTAGGATTCTGGAGAGTGTGACAAATATAAAGTTGCAAATGTGAGTTTATAAAGCCAGAATTGCGAGACATAAACTCTGTGAGAAATACGTAATTATTGTGAGATAAAAAGTTGTCATTTTTTTGTGGTGGAAACCAGCATCCGTATTAATGAGATGTATAGAGGATTATAAAAGGACAGAATTTATAACGCTGATGATGGGTTTTCAGCATGTCGTACTCCTGATTGGTCGCATTATCGACTGGATGGTGCCAGATATTCCAGAGGAGGTGGAAATTAAGATCAAGAGAGAGCATTACATGGCCAAAGAGGCACTGGCTGAGAATCAGGTGACTTTTATACATTGACTCAATGCATGAAATGCATGAAATGTATGAAATAATATATAATTTATACATAATAATAATTTAGAATTAATCTAATAATACCTAATTATTATATTTTTATATGTTGATTCCTCATTCATTTTTTAATATTGATGTTTATGTGCCAGACTGGTGTTTTTCTCTGTTCTCTGAAATGTTTACCCTTCTGTCCTTCTTCAGTCTTTGAGTAAAACTGTTCTGGAGGAGGTGGAGAGGCAAACCTTTGAGCTGCGAAGAAGAATGCAGAGTCCTAGAAACAGTATCTCCCTTTCCTCCAGTTCACGTCCTGAACACGAGGACAAGCCACCATGACAGTCATGATGCTCTTTTATCAATCTGGCTTGAGACTCTACAGTGAATAGATGTTTGTAAACTGTTGCCCATTGATTGTTAATGACATTACATTGATCATTTCATGATGAACTATAGGAACAGAATGTCCTCATTTTGATACTGTCCTAAATAAAATGTATGAGGATCAAATTATTGTCTAGCAATATGTTTCATATAGGCATGGAGTAAGATGATCCCCAAATCATTCAGTTTGATTCCATGGTGTTTCTATTGTGACATATCGCCAATTAAAATATGGGTAGTTAAATATGTAAATGTTCAATTTAATTTTTAGATTAATCTCTTTTACTATTGGTTGTTCAGTTATTATCAAGTAAAATTATAAATGTTGCATTAATGACACTTAAGAATAGATATAAATATTAACAAGAACTATTTCAAAAGTCACTTACACATTCTGTAAATGTTTATTGTGGATTATTACACAATAAACATTTTATAATAAAAGAAAAAAAACAAAATATAATTTTATTGTTATTTTTCATTAATATATATATATATATATATATGTGTGCATAGGCATTTTCAAGTAGGTTACATTTAAGAAATATAGCCCAGTATTTTTAAAAGTGTACAAAATTAAGGTAAAATTGAAGCAAATCATTATTCAAAGTAGTAAACTAAACCATTTGGCTATTAAATAATGCATTAACTAAGTGTATACCCAAGCATGCGGTTAACAAATAAAAAAGGTAATTCAGGGAAAGAAAACTGCATCAAGCAATTTCACAGGGTCTTATGAGCCTAAAATGGAAGTGAAATAATTTTTAGGCAATGGATTTAATTAGATGCTGATGTTTACATGCAGATGCATACCGTACACACAAACAGAAGGTGAGATTTTTCTTCTTCTTGTAGCTCAGACATTGTAGCACTTGCAAAGCCAAGTTCATGGGTTCGATTCCTGGGTAAAACAAGAATGTGTTTCAATGTGTTTCTTGAATACAATGTAAGTCACTTTGGATAAAATCATCTGCCAAATGCATAAATGTAAATTACATGATGCACTATTTTACACAAAAGTGTGTTCCTTCACACGGCCAGTGAAGCACATAATATTAGTGTACAGTGTGTGAACTGGGACACATCCATTCACTTTCAGTGATGTGTGTAACAATAGTTCCCTCTTCTGGTCACAGGATCATACACTATAAGAGCAGAATGAGAATTTATTTTTTTAAACATAGACCCATAACTTTTGATGATATGCTCTTGTAGTCGCATTTTCATTTTTTTTAAAGAAAAAAACTAATCCTATACCAAGCTAACTAGCAAAGGTTTTCAGTCTTTTAGATGCTGTGGAACCCCAAATATGATCCTGCTGGTGCGACTGACCTCCATTCTAAAATTTAAAAGGCTGTGAAAATGAGTCTTTGGAAAATATTTAGTTCCTACTTTGTTATATTATTTTGCTTTTCTACTCACTAGATCACTTTGCTGCACTGATGTTTTAGTTATGTATTTTTATTATAATCTCTTATTAATCCTTTTTTATTTATTTTTATTTTGATGAATGTTCAACACACTCTTCCAGCGGCCCCTCGTGGTTCCCCGGAACCCAGTTTGAGGTTCATAATAAAACCCAATGACTTTTATTTTGAAATCCCGCTCTGTCGTTGACGCTGCTTCTCATGCGCATGCGCGAACAGTGCGCGAAAATATTTCCCGGGATTTTTTGGCCTAGTCAATAAGGAAGCAAGTGAGTTACTGAGTTTTATTTTTTACTAATGTTATTATTTGACATTCGCTTGAATAAGCCACATTTTAACAGAGGCGTCATGCGATTTAAACAAAAAAAAATGTTTACTTTCATTTTATAATAATCGCACACTGCTAATGGCTCTAGCATTCAAATGGAGGTTTGCATAACAACTGGAATAATATAAACTTCACTTCATCTGGACGTATTCCCAAAACATGTTTTATTGGCAATAGTCTATAAAATAACCCTTTTGGGCGTTTCATGCGGAAATCCACACAGATCAATGTCAGGATGAACATATAACTATATGATATGCAAGTTTGATTTGTTGATGCAGTTCATATATATATATATATATATATATATATATATATATATATATATATATATATGTGTGTGAATATAAGTCTAATGCAGGGGGTTTCAACCTTTAGAGACCCTTTAAAACTATATATTTTCCTTATATGTTTTAATGGATCTCATCAGTGTGTAACACAGTGTTTTAGATCAGTGTGTCTCCAGTTGTCATATGTAGGAGCTGAGAGAGAGACTGATCGACACAGAGAGAATGCCGCCTGTGTCGGAGGTGGACACAAGCCCCGCTGAGGAAAGCTCCGGGGGTCTCGAGCGCTCAGACTGCCTTTGTCCGATCTGTCTGGACATATTCCTGGAGCCGGTCACTCTTCCCTGCATGCACTCCTTCTGCAAACCCTGCTTTCTGGAAACCGTGGACAAATCCAACATGTGCTGTCCGCTTTGTCGCAAGCGCGTCTCCACTTGGGCTCGGCTCAACAGCCGGAACAAGACGTTGGTGAATGAGGAGCTGTGGAGACGCATACAGGACGCTTTCCCCTCTCAGTGCGAGCGGAGAGTGCAGGGGATTGATGATTGTGATGATGCTGGTATGACTAAAGCAGTTCTGTAACACACACTGCTACAGAGTAATGCATGTCGCATTGATTCATTGTTTCCCCCCCGCAGTGCTGATTTCGAAGCCTCGAGTGTGTCAGCCAGGAGAGCTGAGGAAAGAGTACGAGGACCAGATCAGCAAGGTGAGAGATGCATGACGTCTCCCTCATAAGATGTGCTGGATTTTTAGCTAGAAGTCACTGAAAGTCAGATGGGTCTCCATGAATGCGCGTTACAGACGGCACTCCCATGTTTGCAGAATAAACACAATAGTTGTTATGTGTCCAGTCCTGCTCAGAGCACAATGCCTGAACTTTAGACTCAAGTTCCCCCCGTGCACATAATATTTATAGCTGTACATATCCAAATGAAGTCAAGTCACCTTTATTTGTATAGCGCTTTTTACAATGCAGATTGTTTCAAAGCAGCTTTACAGTGGTCACAGGAAAACAATATAAACAAAGTTTGTTTGGCTGAACAGCAGCTCCAAAAGAGCAGATGAATTAATACAATTGATGAATTTTAAGTGTTAAGTTTCACCAACTGAGCAAGCCATAGGCGACAGCGGCAAGAACCAAAACTCCGGCAGGAGACGTAATGAACGGAGAAAAAACCTTGTGGAAGCTATCAAGCCACACCCTAGCAACCGTCTAGAGCACCTTAGCAACCAATCCCATAGACTTACAGTCAGAGAGATCAAGTAAAGTTATTGAAAAATGAGAATGGGCTCGTTTGACTTGGTGCAGCAAACTACCAATAGTCATTAACACTTTCTAGCCACAGCCTAGCAACTGCCTGGCAACACCCTAGCAACCACCCCGGGTACCCTATCAACTGCTAATTCTTGCTGAATCGTGCTACCAACATGCTAGTTTCTGGTTCGACTTTCTCAAGGCAACTTCTAAAGAGTGTCTCGACAAACTTTATTTTCTAGTTGTTGTTGTTTTTATTATTGCTATGTGTTTTAATCCATGAATCATTGTAAAAACACTCCAGGAATTAACATTTGCCAGAACTGCTAACAAATTATGTTATATTCAGAATCCTAGAACTACATTTACATTTATGCATTTGTCAGACGCTTTTATCCAAAGCGACTTGCATTGCATTAAAGAAACACATTGACCTTCTAGTCAGTTCTTGTTTTCCCTGGCAACCGAACACATGAGTTGACGTTGCGAGCAAGCAAAATATATAAATATTATTTTTTTATTTAGGGAGAGCGTTTTCAAATAGCTCCATCTTCTTGGCGAACACAGTCTTGACCAAAATGGGGAAAAAAGAAAAGTGTTAGTGTTTAGGATGAGTCCTATGAAAGTCTTTACTGTCACCTTTGGTTAAATTAATGCACCACATGTGCATTAATTTAGTCAATAAACTAAACCTCACTGACCTCAAACTGAACAGAAATGTCCATTTGAAGACATATTTCAAAGATTAATAGAATGTTTTTTTTTTTGTAATACTTCGGTTTACGAGTGACATTGTATACGAGCAAATCGGTGTACAAGCATGGAAAGTCAAATCGGTGTGCGAGAACATTTTTCCCTCGCCCACGCGCGTTTTTTTGTGGAAAAGTCCTAACGCTCAGCATCTTCGCACACATTTTTACTGGAAATATCGTAACGACAGCCTCTCACAGCCCATCCACACTTCACTCGTTCATTCTCTCAGTCCGTCGATTTGGCTGCATCATTCACCACAGTGATACTTTTATAAGTGATTTACAGCGGTTTCACCTCCTGTTGTTAACATTAATTGTTCATGTAGTGAAATATATACGTACAGTACAGCATATAGACAATGACCTCAAGATGAGTAAGAAAGAAGGGATGAAATTCTCCCTGTAAGCAGTAAAACCCTCCTCTCGTCTCCTTCACGCCAGCAGATGCTACTCAAAGCTGAAGTGCATTACAGTAAACTGTCAAGTATTTTTAGAGTTTAACTGTCAATTATTAATTAGTGTTTATTTGAGATCTTAATGGTTATAATTTTAACTGTAATTAATAGGGTAAAACCATTTTTTTTTAAATGGGCATTTATGGTCGTGTGGAACGAATTGAGTGATTTTTATTCTTTCTTATGGCGAAAATTGTTTTTGTAGATGAGAATTTTGAGTTACGAGCTCTTGGAACGAATTAAACTCGTAAACCGAGGTACAGTGGAATCCGGTTATGTCGACGGCCTCGGGGTTTGCAAAAAAACGTAGAGATAACCGAGGATCGAGAAAACCAACAGCCAATATGGCGATTTATTAGATGAAGCGATCGGCATGCTATAAAAATGTACATACACTGTATATGTTTGCTAACAACAAAAGGCATATGCGCATCAACTAACAGCAGAGATTTACCAAAATACAATAAAAAACACCTTCGATTCTCCATACAAACCTATAATTATATTCTCCAACATTGCAAACACAATTTCGCTCATAGAGTAAACACAGTCACAACACACATAAACACATTCACTCATAACAGTCATTTCGCTCTGACACAGTTCAATAGTATTGTACACTTGGTTAATATGGTTTATTTACAAAGTATAAAATGCTTTGTTGGTTTTTGCCTTTAACGGTCTGCTTGAAAACAAATGCTTAGTAATCAGTAACGAGGTCTTGGTCGATGTCAATGTGATCTGGGAACTCCTGGACAGTGATGCTTCACTGAACACACACTCACTGCAGACGAGCTCGACTCACTAAACACACTCCAGCATTCACAGACTCACTCGGCTCAACTCCTGCGCCTCCTCTTCCAAGATAGCATCTAGAAGGCTTTAGACTTCTTCTTCTGCGGCTGCGCGGCACTGTGAGTGAAGATCCACGTGCAACGCAAACTCAGCCCACTGAATTAGGTACAATCTTAGTCACGAGGTAACCATGTGAAGTGACGACTTTCTCCGAGATATTTGCTCGAGATATTAGTGTTCGGCGACATTAAGGAATTGACATTAAAGAATCGAAAATACTAAGACAAATAGGGAGTTTGGCGGTTCCACTTCAAAAACGTCCACATAATAGATTGTCGAGTTAACCGAGCTCGAGATAAGTGAACTCCACTGTATTACTGTATTTTTCTTCCTCCCACTTGAATGCACATTGTCAATTTTAGTGCAAATAAAGCAGAATTTATTGCTGTTGTGAAGGGTGTCTGTCATCCCCTCATCTGTTGTTCTGAGCAGCTTGTGGAGGAGAAGCGAGCGCTGGAGGACGCGGAGCGGAGAGCCAGTGAGGAGTACATCCAGCGCCTCCTGATGGAGGAGGAGGAGCGTATGGCGGAGGAGAGGAGGAGACAGGAAGAGCAACAGCTGGAGAATGATGAGAAACTGGCCAGACTGCTCAGCCTAGAGCTGGTGAGATCAAAAAGTGTTCACTGAAATCCCCAGATATGTTTAATAACCTTTCAAAATATCAGGAAGACGTAAATAATCTCATTCTGGGTTCCTAATAGAGATCAGCTCTACTGTCAACCGAATCCACAGTTACACATCAGTCATCTCGTTTAGACCCGCACCCGATCGTCACGTTACAGTCATTCTAGTTCTCAGTTTTGAAGTGGAAATAAAGCAGTCAGTCGAGTTTACATTTACTAAACTGATTTCTACTTTTATAAAAAATAGATACTTTATGTAAGCGTTTTAAAGAAAGAATGATTATGTTATGGCTTTTGGAGCCAAAATCATTTTACTAAATTTTGACTGATTCTTCATTTCCACTTTAAGCACAATATTACAAACACACACTTGAAATGAAATGTTCAGCCCAAGCAAAGAGCTCGGCTTTATTAGTTTATTGTTATTCACACACAGTGCATCGCAGCTGTTACACGTCACAGATCACATCGCTTAACCATTTCACTAAAACTTTCACTCGGATCTGTTTTGCCTCCATTGCTGCTTCAATTCCACAGTCTGCAAATTTATATCTGATGAAAAAAATGAAGCTTTATACAATATATACGTCATGTTTTTCTTTCTGTTTTATATAATGGCCACTAGGCGGTGCTCTATCAGGGTGTCCGCGGGGTTGTAAAAGGTAGTAAAAGGTAGTAAATGAAATCAGCCAAAATTAAGGCCATTAAAAAGTAGTAAAAAGTAGTAAACGTCTTTTGACGAGGTATTACATTTTTGAGCCAAATTTTTTTAGATATATTTTCAATTTGTTAAGTGCAGGCCTTTCTTTTAAAATTCGCGAGGATTTATTTAGATGTTGAAACTAGGACCTGAGCGATATCACGCGAGGTTGTGTTTGTTCGCGCGCGCGCGCGCCCAGTGCATTGCGAGCTGAGGTGAGTGAACAGCAGAGTGAACAGATTACACTGCAGCTGAGGCGTTGTGGTGTTTATGTGCGGCGGTAAAGTCACTCTATTCTTCTCCCACTTCAGCGGACACTTACTGTCATGTATTTCGGTAGAAGATTCTCCGATCTGCGACACAAACTATCAGCGAACAAGTTTAATATTTTGAATAAATAAGAGAAACTAAATGCATGCGATACTTTTTTTGTGGTTGCTGTGCGTCACTTGACAAGCATGACGCGTCGCCATGGAAACACACACATAAAACAGCAGTTTTGAGACGTCACAAGGAAAGCATGTCGAATAGCGGCGCGGGGCACAAAGTAACACTTTTTGGTTTTGGCCAAATAATGAACAAAGTAATAGGATTAGACAAACCATATTTTTATACAAACAACATGCAAGTCTCTCCTGCACATTTCACCTATCGTTTCTGTGCAGTATCGCCAAAAGCATAAAATGAGTAAAATGTTACTTCTTACCCCGTGAGCAGGGCTAGTTGTAACAGACAGAGGGTTATTTGTAATGCATGTTATGCAATGGATGTTCATTCATGTATTTTTATTTCTTACAAAAAGTTGTCTTGATGATCATAAGCATAACTTATGAATGAAATATTATATATATATATATTTTTTTTTTTTACATTTTGTTTATGCTTTGAACATTAAAACTTTTTAATAGGTTAATACAATGCAAAATATTTGATTATTGATATAGGCTATGCAATGTTACAACTAACACTGCGGTGTCGTGTTTACCTCAGGACCGGCTAGCAGTCACTATGTGTTTTTCACATCTTTCAAAATGGTACCATCTTTTAGCCAAGAAGATGGTAATTATTGGACTAACATACTTTCACACACTTTGTAAATCGAAAAACAACTACTACAACAAAAAATATTTACATGCTGCCAAAAGAGTTTTTCCTGTGGTTCTCCTCCAAACTTCGCTGAACTTTCTCGAAAGATGGCCAGAAGACGTGTGCAAACAGTGTGATGAAAAGCCCGTTAGTACATCATATTTAATCATATCCTTTGCAACTATCTAAAAAGTCTGCGTTACCATTTACCCCGCATTACTTTGTGCCCCGCGCTCCCCAAATACTGACCTTATTTCAGCAAAATTCATTATTATTTTACTTGATTTATAGATTCAGTATTTTAGATGTATTATTGATGCATTTAAATGTATTTTTGACTGTCTTCTTACTTTTAGTCTAGTCGTCTAATCAGTTACAAAACTTTAGTTTAAATGACTCACAAATCAGTGGCGTTTCGACTAGTCGACTAGTCCGTAGTGTTTAGATCTAGCAGCTAAACACCACTCTTTCAATTCCAACGATGGTTTTGGAGAGCTGTTTAGAAATGTTTCCGGACTCCGACATAGCGAAATCCTTCGCTTTAGGCAAGAATAAGAACGTTTACATGATCAAATTTGGTATTGCACCATATTTAAAGTAGAAAAACTGGTGGAGACCGTAAACCAAGCAGGGCTGTTCATCGTAATGTTCGACAAGAGGCTCAACCAATCCTAAAAAAAAAAAATCCCTCCTTTTTTGGAGGATGGTTATGTCGGTCAAGATAATCGCAGTGACGCTGGTATTAAAAAATATTTTGAAGGTAGTAAAAAGGTAGTAAAAAGGTAGTAAATTCAACTTAAGAAGTTCTGTATAAACCCTGTCTATGCATGTTTTCCTTGATTTGCTTTCCGTTCTAATTCTGTCCAAAGCAACTTTCTTCACATTCAAGAAACACATTGACATTCTAATCAGTTCCCTGGGAATTGAACCGATGACCTTGGTGTTGCAAGCGTCACTCGCTACTGTATGAGATGCGGGAAACTTTTCCTGTTGAAAACGGAAGTAAAAGAGTGACACATTTATTGCATTTTACCATGCGAGTTTTTATTAAATTAAACACATTATAATCATCTCATACACCCACAGTTAATTGAAGTGTTATTTTTTTATAACCCACATATATAACCACAGTCTGCGCATCACTAGTTGCTTGCAGACATTGGAGAATTGACTGCATTTGCAATCAGCCTTAAGCTTACAGCGCGTGTTGTAAATACCATATCTTAAATTCAGCACCAGTTCTTCCTCATCGCTTGAATACACAGATACAATCAGAAATGCTGTCCGTTTTACCGTGTCCAATGGAAGTGCTGCCAAGTGGCTTTGGTTTCGCTCTACAGTCATTTCACCAACACAAACCAACCACAAACTACAGCTACAATGTTTGAGGGTGAAAGTAGACGTTGTTTGCGTGCATTGAAGACCATAGGACTGACATTATGCAAATTTGATGTTGAGGTTGATGTAATGCTGTTTGTGTAGAATTCGGGACCCGTGTCTGAATCCCCATGGCACGTCAAACCTACTGATGCTACGCCAGCTAAGAAGACCAAACCACATAAGGGGGACATTGAGAAGTGAGTACCAGCTCCTTACATCAGTAATACAAGCTCATCTTTTCAGGCCTGGGGATTGTTGAAAGTATTGAAAGACTGCAAAGAAAGAGGGTTTTTTCTAATGCACTTCATTTTCCTGTATGTCAGGTTTTTGCGTCCAGTGCCTCATAAACAGCCGAGCAGTTCTGACAGCAGCCCCGACTCCTCTCTGATGGCAAATAAGGTGATTTCCGAGATGCTTTAATTGTCTCCTCCTGTCTCCTGAAACCATTGTGAAGGAAATAACCTAAAATTAATTGTAAATGTAAAGTGAATGTGTGTGTATATACACATGCATACATATATACGGCTCAAAAAATGAGTGCATGCAGGCACATAGGGGACATACACACGACTGACTTGCATTATGAGTTACTGTGATGAACTTCATGCAAAGTTAATCAGCCTTTAACTTCAGTTTTTACATTTGATATTTGGTATGATTTTGAAAGGTTACCCTTTGTTATTGATTTTGTGATATTGGTTTCCATTGACTTTTCACATAAATTTGTTCACAAATTATACAAATGTATATAAATAATTTTTTTGAGCTTTGAATATATTCCCCCTTCCTGATTTCTTATGTTTTGCATGTTTATCACACATAAATATTTCAGATCGTCAAAGATGACACAAGTAAGCACAAAATGCAGTTTTTAAAATAAGTTTTAAGGATATATATTAACGTTTCTTATTATCAATGTTGAAAACCGTTTTTCTGCTTAATGTGATAATTGTTTTCTGCACTCTTTGATGAATAGAAAGTTTATTTATTTGAAACCAAAATCATTTGTAACATTGTACATGTTTTCAGTCACATTTGATCAATTTAATGCATCCTGGCTGAATAAAAGTGTTCATTTTGAACTTCTTTCTAAATAAAACCTAAAACGTATTGATCCCATACTTCTCCATGTAAAACACACACCCCCGGATTCACAGACAAGGCTTATATTTAGTCTGAGACTAAAATGCATCTTTGAGCTGTTTTAACTGATAGCAACTTGCGCTGATATATCTTAAATCAATGAAGCTGATTTTGCCTCAAGATGCACTCCAGTAATGTTTTTTTGAGGCACGTTTATAAAAGCCATTTAAATGTCATAATTGAAGTAAGGCCTAATCCTGATTTACCGCATTTTCCCGCATATAACCCGCAGGCGCAGATAACCCGCACCCTCATATAGCCTGTGAGTTTTGCGGACTAGTGTGTGTATATATATATGTATATATATGTATATATATATATATATATATATATATATATATATATATAAATCGCTGGTATAACCCGCACCCTTATATAACCCGCACCCATAGATTGATGAACTTTTCTGTGTAAGTTTACATTTCGAATTTCAAATGTTGCTCGCATGACGTCAGTTATCCATAACTGTTCAGCTCGGTACACAGTGCTTGTGCGCGAAATTCAAACAATAAGAAAACAAACACAAGTCAGAATCAGAACAAAAAGAAAGAGCAATCTCTCCCGCTGTGCAGCAGCTCGTCCCTTAAGAAGCGATTCTACAGGTGTTGATCATCGGATGAGACGAGAAGAGCCCGCCCTCATGCAGCACAGCCAATCACGTCTTCTTGCATGATTGACAGGTCAGACAGCCTATCAGTGCCAGCAGTCAGAGTGACAGTACAAGCACCAGAGACAACAACCCTCGCAAGAAAGAAAAACAAAGAAAATACCGCTAAAAAAAACTTACGTCCTTAGGGATGTAACAAATATTATTACGGGTAAAAAATGTGATATAGCCCGCAGGGTTTGTAAAATCTGGTATAATCCGCGGGTTATATGTGGGAAAATATGGTAATCTAAGCCCTGTCTGTGAAACCAGGCCATAGTTGCATAGTTTAATTTTAAAGGTTCTAAATGTTCCTTTTTTCAGGAGAACATTCTTAGCCCTCCAAAACCCCTCACAGCACCATTTGTGGAGGACACAGTCAAACAGACAGTGCCTGTGCCGGACTACAGCGGGAAACCCTCCACCTCCAGCTTCAATCCCAGCTGCTCAGAACACACTCTTTTTAACGGTCCTAACAGCAGCTCTTCGAAAAGGAAGAGTTCAGAGACACAGCTTCACAGTGAAGCAGATCTGCACACTAAGAGACCTTGTGCTGCTCCGCAGTGTGAGTCTCCTTCAGTCCACAGCCCTTTTCTGTCTGCAGCGGCGTGGCACGAGGAGACCTTACTGAGCCGTTGGCAGCAGGAAGAGGAGGACCGAAGATTGGCAATGCAACTTCAGAAGGAGCTGAACCGCCAAATCACTGTGGACCGCAGGAAGGGTTCAGCCGATAGCTATCAGCTCCGGCAAAAAAGCACTCCAGCTTCCACAATTACAACCTCAGATGTGGAGAGTACGAAAAAGAACATTAGTACGTCACGCTCGACTGCGAGGAGCCGCACGGGACACCGGGATGAGGGGAAAACTGAAAAGACACTGTCTGGAGCAACCTCTGGGAAAAGCACTGCGTCTTCTCCTTCAGCAACGGTCCCGACTACCTTGAAGAAGAGCGCGAAGCAGACCACCCTTACTGAGATGTTCCCCAACATGAGCAGCTGAATGATCTTCTGGTTTCTCAAACACCCCACAGACTTGAAACGAGTGTTAGGTGTCCTGCTGCTGCTAAAGTTTCGGCACGGATCATATGTTGCTAAAACTCCTCCAGTGCCTTTCCAGGGAGGTTCAAACTGTTAAGTCATGATGGTTTCAAATGGTTTTCGTTTAAGCGTTTAGGAAGTCATGACCAGATTAGAGTTTGAAATGGTGTGAATGCTGCAGAAGAAACTCATTTTGTAAGCATTTGCAGGCATATTAACTTTGATAAAAGATATTATTACTCTACAAAATGTGTTTTGTGTGGTTATTTGACAAGCCAAAAGCTAAAGGCAAGTGCCTAAATTATTCCTTGTGGTTATTGCACTCAGTAATTAAATATAAAGGCCTACATTTAAGATTTATTTCTTTTGATTTGCTTATACAATTTCAATCCATAGACACTTTTAACGTAAGCCATAACTTGTGATCTACATTTAATAGTAATGCATAAAGAAACCCATAAGAGTTCTGCACTCAAATCAATTTGATTGTATTTATAGAAATCAATCAAATCTATGGATGCTTGTTTTTGTTCCGGAATATTAATCACAATTCTGACTTTTTGAAAGATAACAGAGTTAAATAAGTCAGAACTCACAATCGCAAGAAAACAATTGGAATAATGAGTTTATATCTTACAATTCTGACTTATTTGATTATAAATTGTGAGATAAAATGTTGCAATTACCATTTCCTATGGTTGAAAAAAGCTTTTCTTTTAATTCTGTTTATTCAGTAAAAAGTATGAAAAGAGTTGAAATGTGATTCGCATGAAGCTATGAAGTGAGTTAAAATATACAGTATAAACGATTAAAACACATTCAATTTACGAATATTACATAAATATTAATATTTATGTACATAATATACATTATATAATATTCTTTCAATACACACACACATATACACATACAATATACACATAATATACATAATATTCTTTCAAGTATGACTGATGTGCATCACATTAAGTGTATTAGTTTGTTAAAACCTGGACATTTTATATACAGTTAATTTACCCAATCTAAGCCATTTAGGAACAAAAAAATCTATACATTTACTTGTATATTTATTTATATTTTCCCATAATCTTAAGTTTGAAAAACGCTAATGCGACACACATCTGTCCTAAAGAGGAACGCTTCAGCATAACTGCTGATCTACATTGTCATGCCATTGTTCTTTTATTTTTTCTATTGCAAAAGCACTGTGTTTTGAGAAGTATTATTGTGGGAAATGTCATGTGAAACCTCGGAAACAGTTCGTCAGATGATTAGTGAACCGAGCTGTTGAAGTTTGCTCTAGTCTTGCCTCATCACATTCCATAACAACTCAAAGACGCGGTTCCTTCCTGTTGGCTTTACTTATAGCCTGTTATGGTCTTCTTTTACTATTTCCATATTTTGGGGCTGAAGTTGGTTGCAGCACTTCCCAGTTGAGTCTCGTGCAACTTTATACAACATGAGTAATATTTCTCAATGACATGAGTAATATTCCTCTGCAACAAAACTTCCCTAAGGACTTGATAGGCGTCCTGGGGGGGAAATATCTTAAATTAGCCAATAAACTATATGGGGATTTGAATGGATCATATTTGTGAAAGTGCAATGTTAATTGTTTGTTAAAGGTGAAGTCAAATGTCCGTATCAAATGAACCCTTTTAAGAGTTCAAAATTATTATTATTATTAAAAATTATTATTAAAATTATAAGGCATGAACGTTTCGCCAGTAATTATTACATATTCGGGTCTTAAGTGACCCGCATCTATATATAACACGGATGGATCTCTACTCAGTGCAATAATATTAAACTAAAGCAGGGGGGCTCAACACGTCGATCGCAATCTACCAGTCGATCTCCAAGGTACTATTGGTAGATCGCATGACAAGATGAGGTGACATTGTCATGAACTGACGCTATACAAATAAAGTTGAGTTGTTTTGAATAAAATTAGACGTCAGCGTATCAGCCATCCCGTCACTTGATTGATACACAGGACAACCAGTCAGATGACATCTGATTTTTTTCCGTACAATTAGGTCACTGTGCTCTAACAAACAACGCCCCTGAGCGCTGCAAAGCTAACAAGCTAGTCGTTAGTTACATCCTAATTTTTTGCTCGGTTTTTTCCTCTTAAACGTAAGATAGGGTATAAAAATGAGTGAGGGAGCTGGACCAAGTAAGAAGAAAAAAACGTATCACTTTCATACGGAATGGGAGGAGGACTGTTTTTTTCACGATGACATTTTCAAGTGCGTTTGTCTCGTCTGCCAGTCTACCGTCGCAATACCAAAGAAGGGAAATGTGGAGCGGCATTTTCGGACTATATATATATATATATATATATATATATATATATATAATGGGTAGATCATTTTGACCTGGTCATTTCAAAAGTAGCTCCCATGCTGAAAAAGTGTGAGCGCCCCTGAACTAAAGAATGTTTTGTTACCTTTTAGAGCTTGCAAGGCTTCAGTTTGTGCAGATGTTTTATACCATCAGCACTGTCTTCGTCAGAGCCCATTTCCCATCTTGCTCAAATTTTTCATCTGAAATATATTCTCAAAACTATCATTTTCAAAGCTGACTGCTTCTTCACCAGATCCACCATCAATTGACAGTGGAACTAATATTCGATTGCGTTCAGTACTTGCTCTGCAGTAAATTGCTGATCCATTTCAAGTTTTGCTGATGAGACTTCCTATTTTTTTGTTTTCTGCCTGAAGTAACTACGAGTGAAACATCACTTTATCATTGTATAATAGACATTATCAACTTGTAGAATAAAGATAAATTGCACTTACACCTTTATCTTTAATTGTTCTGTTATCCAAAGTGACTTACATTGCATTCAAGATACACATTCTAGTCAGTTCTTGCTTTGATATATAAAGCTTATATATACATATAAATAATAATAATAATTAGCGGGAAAACCTTATAATGGATTGAATTAAGGAATGTTAAGAAGGTTCATGTGCAACTTTAAGATAAGGAGGAGAGTAGTGAATGATGTCTGTGGTGGCAAAATCTTTTACTAGTTCTGAGTAAGAGGCAAATATCCCAATTGTAATTTAAAAAGGTTTATTTTCTTGCAAGAAAAGGTCAACAGTCATTCAGACATCCGAAGCTGCCCTGCAGAGTGTGACAAAGAAGGGAGGGCCGCTTCGACACTTATATCTCTAGTCAAGGCTAAAGACTCCGTTGTAATTTTTCATTCCTTATCGGGAACACATTACCCTCTCTATACTACACACCATATGTGTTTTAGTTTCTACAGAATAGGAAATACCATTAATGTCACACAATAATCAATAATGTCAAGAAACAAAATATAATCATATACAAGAAGGAAGAAGAAAACATATCATTTATAAAATTCCATAACATGTCCCAGGTCACTAAAGACCAGGGGTCTCATTTATAAAGCGTGCGTACGCACAAAACTGGGTTGGAAATTTACATATGCCAGTTCTCATGCAAAGGTTGTGATCAATAAAAAACAAACTTGACGGGAGAATGTGTGCACATTTAAGCAAACTTTGACCCATGAAATCTGCGGGTTATCTTTGATTTATAAAGGGAACGTTGCTTACAGGTGTGTGTACGCACCGTTTTATAAATCTGAATATTTTTTGCCGTACGCCATTTTTGGCTTTTGGGCGCACGTAAACTTTTAGTAGTGATCCTACGCACAGTTTTATAAATGAGACCCCAGAGGTATAAGTTTAAGGCTTAATGTGGTCTTGGTGAGCAATCAGAGACTTTCAAAAACACACAGAGAATGAGTAAATCAGGTTCATTTTCAAGATCTCATGCTGACTTGAAGAATTATTTGTTTAACAACAACATATTTTTATTAGTGCATATTGAAAGGGGAACATAGTCCCTTAAGTTGTGGTCACAAAGTTAGTAGGAAATTATTTCTTTTAAGTTTGGTAGTAAAGTTTTGAAATAAAGTATTAAAATAACAGTTTCTATTTTGACAGGCAGAAAAATCCCCTTGCAGCAGCCTGATTCATGAACTCGCTGACTGGGATGGAGCTCTGGTCATTTGACCTGGTTCTTTACATGCAACACAACTGCATCATAGTTTGGTCATACAGTTTACTTCCAGTTGTTGCACACAACCATAGAAGGACAAAATGGCTCAGATACCTGATCATCTCAAAGAAAGAGAAAAAAGCTGAAAGAATAATGCTATGGGTGGCAAAAATCTGACCTTTGAAAATATTGTGTGGTGCAAATATTTTTGTGCATATGTGACAAACTATGCATTCGAACCCAAGCAAGAACACTGTGCTGATGTGATCAGTGCGCATTACAGTGAATCAGAGAAGAACGCTTTTGAAAACGTCTGTTGCGTATTGAATGTTTAAAGGAATATTTATCTCATTCTAAGAAAATAAAAAAGTGGATATTCAATGCAATAAAGCGTCTCACAAGGCTTGTGTTAGCATTATTTATTGCATAAATGTCATTATTTTAGCTATATAGTTTTCGGATGTTTCCTGCGCAAAAATTACACTTCACATTTAAAGAAATATACAAGTTTATGGAACTCTATAAACTTGCTCGACAGCATTTGAGGCAAAATGTTGATTACCAGAATTAATCATTTTGACTCATCAAATCTTTTCTTTAGAACAAATGCTAAAACAAATAAAAACAATCAAGGTCACAGTGAAGCATTTGCAATGGAAATGTGTTCGTGTTTGGATGATTTTCTCTGAAAACAGAAATGTCATGTATTCAAGTTTATAAAAGCACTTTTGCAATAGTTTGGGGATTTTAGTGTTTATGGTGACTAAGTCGTAAAACTGTGTGTAACAGAGTAAGTGATTTTCCACACTAAAATCATGCAAGCACACATATTGTTTACATCTATTGAAGTATGAAGTATTATAGTGCGTATAAATCAGCCTCATTCTCTTCCAAGTCCTTCACTGCTGGACAAGTGGAAAATGTTTTTGTGGTCGGCTGCTCAACATTATGAAACAATATTACAGTGCTAATCTACAAGTCTACCTCTATTTTAATTTCTCTCTTTCAGCTCTTGTATCTGATAGCCATTATGAAGTTTTGTATTCACCATTTATAAAAGTATTAACTCTGAAGTTTTTGAGACATTTGAGACAAATGTGAGACATATTAGCTAACTTGCATTGATATAAAAAGAGAAAGAGCACAGAGTGATGAAAGAGAGACGTAAATATCTTGCCGTGAATGAAATAACAGAATAAATAATAAATAAAAGATTTTCTTGTCCGGCTCAGTTCAGTTCTCATACAATGTTGTCGATGCAGTCAGATCAATAATATTGATGAATATTGTACTAGAATAAGCAAGCAGTGGCAAGAACTCAAGAGTACCCAAACTCCATCAGGCAACAGAATGAATAAACAACAAAACATTAAAGTGAATTGGGGACACTTGCATAAAGTAATGTCACTATGTTAGTTAAGACTCTGTCTTTGACCAACAAGTAGTAAGACAAGAGGTGATCAATCTTATCTGTTTCAAATTTGACCAGTCTTGCAGTGTTCTCTGTCAAATGCTATTTATTTCGCATAAACATCAGTGTTTGGCTGTTATTGGATAATAAAATGATTAATTTGTTCAAATTATATAACTACATTAGTTACCATAAACTAACAAAGAACAATACATCTACAACATTTATTAATCTCAGTTAATGTTAACTTCAATACAAAAATCTGTGAATATTGAATATAGTGAATACGAATATGAAATATATATATATATATATATATATATATATATGAAGTTGTATATGTTAACAGTAGTAAATGTACTGTGAACTGTAACATGAGCAGTTTTAATAACTAACATTAACAAGGGCTAATAAATGCTTAAAAAATATATTGCTTATAGTTCATGTCAACTAATGCTAACAAATGAGAGCGTAAAGCATTAGTGTGCAGTTTTATTGACTTTGGTTTCAACTTCCTCAGCTGTCTGAGTGTGAGTGTGCCACAGAAACGTGGGTAGGAAACACTCAGCTGTATTTAAGCAGCCAAAGTTCCTCATCCAGCAACAGTCGAGTCCTCAATCACGGCTGAAGACTCTTCTGAGCATTCAGGACAGCTCTCTGCCCACAGATACACTCATCCTAAACTATATTCTACAGTCTTTCAGCAGGTAGGCGTTTTCATTATTTCTCAGCACAGTGAGTTCAGAAAATACAATTAGTTGATGCTGAAGTTAATTCTGAGACTCTAGCATAAGTTTTGCTTGCAGATGCCAATTGGTTGCATGTCTAATGCAATGAAACTCTTATAGCTCATAAAAGCAGTATTGATGATGCTGATGTGGGTGAAGTGATCATGAGCTGTGATGTCTGATGTTGCAGCTGAGATGTGTGTCGGTCACTGCTCCAGGCGTGTGGGAATGGCTCTGGTCCCTATAGCCATCGTCTGCATGCTGGCAAATGTTCTGCTGTTGTTTCCTGACATGAAGTATCAGTACCTGACCGAGCATCATGTGACCAGAGAGGCCATGTGGGGCTCTGGTATTTGGGCGTCAGGCCTTCTGGTGAGTTTTCATTATAGTAGCTGTGAAGCTTTGTAATACAGTTCATTTGTTTTTAATGCTTTTGAAAGTACTCTTAATTTCACAGAGGCTGCATGTATTTGATCAAAAATACAGTATAAACAGTGAAATGTTATTAATATATTATTATTAATTATTAATATAATCTAAATTAACTGTTTTTTTTTTAATATATTTTAAAATGTAATGTACTGTGATTTTCAGCATCATTGCTCCAGTCTTCAATGTCACAGTGGAATTGATCCTTCACAAATCATTATCATATAGTTTCTTATTCGTGTCAATGTTCAAAACAGTTTTAGTTTTAATTTATTTCTGTCTGTCTTTCTTCGGTAAGATGAAAAAAGGCTTTATTTAGCAAAGGCATTTTAAATAGTAAAAAAAAAGAAGACGACATTTATGAAATTAATAAACATTAAACATATTTTTATATTATATTTATAATAATTTATTATATTTATAATAAATGTTGTTTTTTTTAACTTTCTATTCATCAAAGAATGCTGAGAAGAAGAAAAACACTTCTCACAAAATATAAAGCAGCACAACTATGTTTACCACTAGTAATAATCAGAAATGTTTCTTGAGCTGTGAATCATTATATCAGAATGATTTCTGAAGGAAGACTGGAGTAATGATGCTGAAAGGAAACCACAGAAAGAACTATACGGTATTTTAAAATATATTACAATAAAAACAGTCATTTAAATTATGATAATATTTCACACTATTACAGTTTTTTTTCAGTAGTAAAAATGATTAAATAAATAATAAAATAATAATAATAAATTATTATTATTATTAATAATTAATAATAATAAATTGATAAAATAAATGCAGCCTTGATGAGATTAAGAGACTACTTTCAAAAACATAACGTTATGTTTCCAAACTTTGACCGAGTTGTTCCTCACTAAGGTTTTATACATTTTCTGGTTTCCACATCCTCAATTGAAAGAGATTTGTTGGTTTCATGCAGAATCATCAGTAGGGCTCATCGTTTGATGTTAGGTGACGAGATTGTTCTGATGACTGTTGTGTTTTGTCAGGTGCTTGTGGCTGCTCGAGGCTTTACAACACACTACGAAAAGAAAGGATGCTGCTATTTTCCAGCTGAGGTAAGAGAACTTTATTATTTGTTACCAACAACACCATTTGAATAATAATTGATCAACATGATGCTTTGAACAAATATCCTGTCCTAATGATGTAAAATCATTGAACAAATTTTGGGTTGGAATTTCATTGAGAATTGTTTAGGAACTGTGTTGAGTTTTCTTGTTGTGTGTCCAGGTTTTGCGCAAGTTGGGCTACACGTGTTTGGCTATTGTGGCGGCTGGCTTGTGTTTTGTGGTCAGTGGGACAGGGCTGGCGCTGGGACCCCTCTGTTTACACAACGGCACTGAAGGCCTAAACTGGGAACGGCCTTTAAAACGAATCAAAAGTGGGTGAGTAAGACCTGAGATCGTTCAATTCTTTAACTGTGTTTACAAAGAGCTAAATTATCGTACTATTATCCTGTAGCTTAAACAGTAGAGTGAGGTGCTTGCAACGCCAATGCCATGGGTTTGATTCCCAGGGAAAGCAAGAACTGATTAGAATACCAATGTGTTTCTTGAATGCAATGGATAAAAGCGTCTGATAAATGCATGAATGTATGGCAATATTGTTGACATTGGTGTAGTTTTGTTTCATCAAGAAACAAATCAGATGAAAAACACACCTAATGTGGCCAAAAGACTTTTGTGAGCTCGATTAAACATTAAAGCAGCGCACAACAAAAATCTGACTCTGAAAATGAACTCTAAACACACTGCAAAAACATACAAACTACTGAGGTTTCTAGCCGAAATGAAAATTGAAGGCAGTAAAACAGCAACTCCTTTTCTTGCCACACAAAATTAATATATAATATAAGACGTTTATGTGGTTCTTTGCACAATATGACCTCAAAGCACTTTTTACCACAGTACATTATTGATAAACTAATACAGTGTGACATAACCAGCCCCATGAGTACGGTTTTTCTGTCACAGTACACTTGCTCCTTAACTCCTGATACAGCGCTTTGACCACGAGTCCCGTGAAACACGTGATTTCACCAAGTTCCTGGATCATCGTCTTTCTTCATCCTGGAACAACATTCCAATCAACCAATCAGATTTGAGGGACAAGATTACAGTTTAGGCTTCCATCCAGAGTTTGGTGCTCCTACATCAGTGATTTTCCCCATCATTTCCCTCTCACTTTAGAGAGAAGTTACGGTAGGGTTAGGTTTAGAGGTTAGGTCTAAATTTTCGCCAAAATATGTTGATATTTTATCACGATGACCAGCCACGATAACACTGCACTTGTAGAAGCAAACAAAAATGGCACTGCTGCTTCAGCAAATGTGTTTATATCTCATATTTGCATTCGTCAACACTAATGTAATAACAAAACGTGCAAGACACAATGTAATATCATTTTGCGGAATTGTCACATTCCAATAAGTTTGATTTTCCAATATGCCTGAGTGAACATTGTTATTTTATGAAAATTGAGAAGCATATGATACTTCATATAAATAAACGATGGCCATGTTCCTGTGTGTGTGTTGATGCAGAGAGAAGCTTTATCTGTTTGATCCGGAGCGGTGGACATCAGCCTGTGTGGAACCTCGAGGTGTCGTGATCTGGAATATTGTTCTTTTCTCGGTTCTCATGGCAGCAAGTGGCCTTGAGCTCATCTTCTGCGTTCTGCATCTCCTCACCGCATTACTGGAGTTCATGTGTGGATCCAGCTTCTGCAAGAATAAGGTGCACATCTTTACAAAGAGCCTTCCATTATATTTACTCTACATGTGTATAGTACTACAAATCCTCAAAGCTTATATATATATATATATATATATATATATATATATATATATATATATAATGAAATAACAGGCCACTTAAGTTTACTTAAAAAGAGGACCCTTGCATGACTGTTAACTGACTCTTAACACACTAAGCACACTTTTAATTGCCCTTTAATCATTGTTTTAATAATCTTATGTGCTTTAAAATACACTTATAATGTGTTAACTAACTAAAGCACATGTAAAGTACTTGATTATTAGTTTAGTGTGTATTTCAATTTTACGTTTAATGTTCATTAATTTGGAATACGTTACACTTTATCATTACAAATGTGTAATTACAAATATGTTTAAATGCATTATAGTTCCAATAGAAATTAATTTAAAGTATATTTTTTTAGTTTACCATAAATGCTTGTGCATTTTTTGTGTAAAGATAGTCCTAAATTCTGTCATAATTTACTCTCTCTCACGTTGTTCCAAACCTGTATGAGTTTCTTTCTTCTGTTGAACACAAAAGAAGACATTTGATAGTTCAACTGTCTTCAAAATAGCTTTTGTGTTCACCAGAAGAAACATCTTGAGAGTGAATAAACCATTTTTTGCATGAACTATACCTTTAAGTGGGTCAAAACTCAATTTAATTTTATAGCAATGTTATAGCATTTTCTACAGCATTTAAAAATGTGAACTATTTTTCCCCTCTTTTTAGGTTGTTCCTGCTTGAAATGACCAGAGGTTATTTATTTTCATCTGCATGTGAGAATGACATTTAGTTTTTTTGGGGGGAGGACAGCATGACTGTTTAACTTATTTTAAACAAGATAGACAAAATAGAAAAGAGAAGTGGATTAGGAAAGTCAGTTTTCACATCCCTGAATCTTTTAGTACACAGTCATCACGTACGTCTATGTGCCTGTTGCTCAGCTGGTTCAGCATGAAGCTGGACAAATATAAATAAGCTACTCACACACTCATATATATATGTATGTAATTAGGATATTGTGATATATATTTTCAGAACGCACTTGTATGCACTGTATAGGAATGTATGTAATTTAATCTATATGTATGTGATAAGATACTGGGTTTATATTTTGTTAATGCGCATTGTTAATAGATGTTCTATTTATTGTTTAATTTCTACAAAATTAAAGTCTAATTGATCTAATTGTCTGAGCTAGTTCCTTTATTTCTTACGCATCATTTATCAAACTTATTTTATTTATTTTAATTTTAAAAAATCAATCAGCACGCTTAAAAAAAAAAAAAAATTCACAAAAGAAAATGCTTTTGATGGTAGATTAACATGGTAGATTCGGTTCATAATTCAGAAGTACTGTATGCTGTCATAAAAACAGAAAACCCCTGATTCACAAACATCTGAAGTAGCAATAGAGATCATGACCTCAGCATATTTAAATCTGCGTGGGAGTGAGAAAATACCATTTCCATTTCAAGCGAACACAGCTCTTGTTCCCTCATCAGGGAACCAAAGTTAGGCATTTTACATATAGTGACCACAAGAGGGACAGATATTTTATGTCTATCTAACAATATGTCTGTGGATTCCCCAAAGTAGAGCAGTGGTTGCAGAGCTAAATGACATACAGCTTTCACTTTGGGTTGAGCGTCACTTAATTAATTAGGTTTAGAGATCGATTTCCTAACTTTATATTTAATCATATCAGATGATTTGTTTTTTAGCCTGCGATTTTGTTGCATTTCCACTGTTCTAACCAGAGGGGTCACCAACGCCAAACCTTAAGCTTCACAACACGGACGGGGATAAATCATCCGAAACTAATGGAGTGTGTGACTTGTAGGCTTATATATGCACCAATACTACATTATATGTCCTATATCCTAATAATTGGTTAACTACATGTATTCATTACTTCAATGAGCTCATTGTTTCTGCCTTAAATTAATACATTGTTTGCTAAACTGTATGTGTACATTTCTGAAATGCATAACTTGGACACAGTCACCTTTGATGACAGACAACTATAAATTGTAATGTAAACCTGCTTTGAAACAATATATATCGTGAAAAGCGTTATACACATAAATGTGAATTGTTTTCTTTACTGCCAGTAACATGTTTGTCTCAGAGACAACAATATTTCATCCAGCGGCTAACATAGCTACAGTAACAGTAATGCAGCATTAACAGACTACATACTTTAAAATGAATTACTTTTAGCAATGAAAATCAGCTGTCTGATAGCCTACGTGCAGCACAATCAAGTAAAAATCACTGCACAGCATATATGATAAATGTCAGAAGGTTCAGAGATGAAGGACAAAGAAGTCAGGTGTGGCGAGAAAATCTAAACTTTATTCTTAATCTTCCCCTCGCGTCGCGGACCTATACGTGTGTTGTTACGTGACCTGGGAGCAGGAATAGGGCGAGAGAGAGCAAGGAAAGAGGGATGGGGTTTTAGAAAGAGAGAGGTTAGCGAGGGGCCCAATGTTTCTTCTAGTCTATTAGTGAAAGCTGTTTTCTTCAAAACAAAAAGTTGGATTGTAAATGACGTGTGTGCGCTCAGGCCTGGAACATTAAGTGCAATGTGAGTGCAGACCATTGCGGAAGGGGCGAGGGGGGATGATCATGTTAATATCCTAATTGTTTATAGTTTTAGAATACACATCAGCTTATTTTCGATCCACCAGCTGAATAAAAAAGGTTTATTGGTGGAGAAAAGATGGAGTGATGAAGGGATTCAGGAAATATGGGAAAAACATGAAGATTAGGAGGACGTATGATGGCACAGTCAGAACCTCAGTTTAACATCTCATCCGAAGGACTGTTTTTTTTACAGTTCAGTGTGCCAGGGGCCTGGGACCCACACAGAGCACAGGGTGAGCACCCCTGGCTGGCCTCACTAGCAGCTCATTTCTGATGTAAACACAGTCAGGCAGAAAAACGGGGCTAATATGCTCATACTTCCTGGTTCTAGTAAGAACTCGAGCTGCTGCATTTTGGACCAGCTGGAGTTTGTTTATTAAGCGTGCAGGGCAACCACCCAGTAGAGTGTTACAATAATCTAGAATTGAGCTCATGAACGCATGAACTAACTTTCTCACATTTGTTATTGAGAGCATATATCATAATTTAGATATATTTTTAAGATGGAAGAATGCGGTTTTACAGATGCTAGAGACGTGGCTTTCAAATGAAAGATTGGTATCAAAGAGCACACCCAGGTTTCTAACTGACGACGAAGACTTGACAGAACAGCCATCGAGTGTTAGGCAGTAGTCTAGATTATTACATGCAGATCTTTTTTGTCCAATAATTAGAATCTCTGTTTTTTCAGAATTAAGTATTAGGAAATTACTAGTCAACCAATTTTTTATATCAGTTTATATGCATTCCGTTAATTTAGTGAATTGGTACGTTTCATCAGGATGAGAAGAAATATAGAGCTGAGTATCATCAGCGTAACAGTCAAAGCTGCTCCTAATGATATCTCACAAATGTAGCATGTACAGGGTCAAAAGCAACGGTCCTAGTACTGAGCCCTGAGGAACTCCATACTGAACTTGTGATCAATATGACATCTCTTCATTTACTGCTACAAACTGAGAACGGTCAGATAAGTATGATTTGGACCATGCCAATGCAATTCCACTAATGCCAACATGATTTTTGAGTCTATTCAAAATACTTTTGTGGTCAGTAGTATCAAAATCAAATGCACAAAAAGATCCAGTAATACTAACAGATAGATGATATGAGCAAATTGTTTGAAACTGTAATGAGAGCAGTCTCAGTACTATGATACGGTCTAAATCTAAATATAAATCTCGGTGTAAAAACCTCTTTTCTTTCTAAAAAAGGAGCACAGCATATTTTCTCTTCTAGAATCTTTGACAGAGAAGGTAGATTCAATATTGGCCTGTAATTAACTAATTCTGTGGGATCGAATTGTGTTTTTTGTAACAAGTGTTTTAATTATAACTACCTTAAAGGTTTTTGGTACATATCCTAATGACAAAGATGAATTAAGGATATTAATAAGAGGATCTATGACCTCTGGAAGCATTCCTTTCAGTAGATTAGCTGGTATCAGGTCTCAGGTCATACATGTCGATTTTGATGAGGGGTGCCCAACATGTCAATCTTCTGGTCAGTCGCAAGGGTAGTGTGGGTAGATCGCATGGAATTAACAAAGTAGACGTCAGCACATTGTCTGTCCTCACTATGAAATTTTTCACTTGATTGACGTACTGTCATGGTCTGATCATGTTGTTGTCACAGTCGCGTCATATGTTTCACTTCCCTCTGTGTCTCTCCCCATGGCCTTTCTGCACCTGTCCTGTCATCAGTACATCATTAGTCTCCCAGGTGTTTGTCATTCCCTTGTGTATTTAACACTTGTGCATTTCCCTTGTCGTTGTCGGATGTTAACGTTGCTTATGTGTTGTTTAGCCGTGTGTGTGGATGCTTTCCTGTGATCCTCCCGTGTTCGCACTATACGAGTGCCGTTTTGTTTTCGTTTTCTCATTAAAGTGTTTTCTGTTGGATTCCGAGTTTCCTCGCATTCTCTCCACATCGCACACCAGTGATTCTGACACATGGGTCACGCGCATGCGCACAATGGCGCCAAGTGCAGCAAAACCCTCCTAGGCTAGCGCGAAAGATTCCAATTTATTTCTTTTAAAAATAAGACATGGTATAAAAATGAGTGGACAAAGTAAGAAGTTAAAAACGTATCACTTCCATAAGTCATTTTTGAAGTGTGTTTGTCACATCTGCCAGTCTATCGTCGCTATAACGAAGAAGCGAGGTGTGGAGGGCTATTTGTGAACTGTTTATAAAAACTATGACACTGACTTCACTTTGAAAAGTGAACTGAGAAGGAGGAACTAAAATCTAAATTTTCGGGACAGCAGTCATTTTTCATCACAGCTAACTTCACAAGCAAAATCAGCCGCCGAAGTACAGAGTTGTATTGTTCAAAATGGGTTTGTGTACTTATGCAAGCTACAGCAACATATATTGTGCATATAAATAATTCTCAATATATCCATAAATAAATATATGTTTGTTTTTTAATAGTAAGTAGATCATTTTGACTGGGTCATTTTATAAGTAGCTCAGAAGCCCAAAAAGTGTGGGTACCTCTGATTTTGATTAATTAACGAGTTTAGACAATTCTTCCTCCCCGATAGCAATGAACGAGTGCATTTTTTTCTTCAGGGCCACGACGATTTACTGTATTTTGTGATATTGTAGTAGACGGTTGCATGATTATAATTTTCTCTTTAATATTATGAATTTTGCAAGTAAAGAAGTCCATGAAGTCATTACTGCTGTGCTGTTTTAAAGCATCTGGGGTTGAAGCTTTATTTCTCATCAATTTAGTCATTGTATCAGATAAATACTGTGGGTTGTATTTGATTTCTTCTAAGAGGGTAGAAAAGTAAGCAGATCTAGCTGATTTTAAGGCCTTTCTGAATGCAATAGAGCTGTCTTTCCATGAAATGCAAAAAACCTCTAGCTTAGTTTTTTTCCAGCTCCGCTCCATTTTTCTGGCTGCTCTCTTGAGGGCCCGGGTGTGCTCGTTGTACCACAGTGTTGGACTATTTTCTTTAATCTTCTTTAAGCGTAACGGAGCAATAGTGACTAAAGTGCTGGAAAAGAGAGAGTTAATTGATATGTTGTCATCAAGTTCTTCTAGGCTATCTGAGATGTTGAGTAGATGAAACTGATCTGGACGTGTTAGGAGTGATAGTTCAACTATATTTGAAACAGGGAGTTCGTTTTTCGACTTTGGCTCAAGGTAGTCTACACGCAACTAAGTAATGATCTGAGACAGTGTTGCCATATTGGGCGAATTGGGCTCCTTTTGGTCTCGTCAGACCGGAAAAAAATGCATTGGGCTGGTCCAGGGGTGGGCAAACTACGGCCCGCGGGCCATATCCGGCCCGTTGGGCTTTTTAATCCGGCCCGCCGAACTTGCCGAACCTATATTAAACCTTCATTTTACATTTCCCTGTAATGTCACTTTGTCGCGGCTGCAAGCGGCAGTGGCGCTGAAAGTGTGGTGGAGAGTAAGCGTGTGTAGCAAACCCCTCTACACCCCCCTTTATAGCGTTAATTCCGTGCTAAAAAGGAACGAGCGCAAGAGCTACACGCGTAAATACGGGTACCCGCGAGCTCATTATAATCACTCGCGCGCGCGTGACATCTAATCTTCTCACGCGCGAACATTCGCCCGCTCTCAACTGCTGTTTTTGCTCGCGCGAGCATTTTTATTTTGGTCAGTCGTGGGCGGAGCTTGCTCTTGTAACATCAAATGTCATTGGTTAGTTCCCTTTTTTCCAGAGGTCAGTTGATTGGACGCCTGTGATTGTCAATCTAGAGCTGAGGCAAAGATATGATTCAGTCACATTGCATATTATGGTTTTTCTGTCGATTAAATTGTATTAATATTGTTTTGTTGTAATTTCACGTGTCCCAGTCGAGTGATTTAAGACCAAACTATACATTATACAAGTTTTCTAGGATTTATTATAAGTAAATGCACAGGTACGACCTTCTGAAAAGAAGTTGTATGCTGTCAACGTTATGTTGTTATTTGCTGCATTCAAGAACATGACCTGCAAATACAAGAAGAAATATAGTGTACGTTAGAATAAAATGTACATGACACTTAGAGCTCATACACCAGTTTTGAAGTCAATAAATATTTTAAATTGAGGGAAGTATATCCTGCCTTTGCTCTGGTCATGTCCCTATATATATTTCCCTCAGTTATTTTCATGCTTCTGTTGTCATATTTTATCTTTTATTCATGAAAACAGTATGTATTTAGTGTTCCTTCATCAGGGCTCAGAAGAACAAACACAGTAGTGTTTTTCAGGTAGAACCAGTAATTACTCTCAGCTAATTTGATTAAAATAATCAAATGTAAAATAGCTTTGAATTCACTATATATATATATATATATATATATATATATATATATATATATATATATATATATATATATATATATTAAATATATATATATTCAAAATATCAGAATTTATTAAAGTTACAAAAGTCAAGAGCAGTGAGTTATTTTTTTATTGTTTTTTATTTTTGAGTTTGCATACCCGTGTAGCTCTGTTTTCCGTAATGTAAATTTACGCGCACACAAACATCAGTTTTGCGCTCGTATATTAAAGTCATGGATTTGCCCCAAACCCCCCCCCCCCCCCCCCCCCCGGTCAACAATCCCGGCCCCTCTGTCAATTTTAAGAAACCAATGTTTCGATAAAAATTGGGCTTGTTTTTGATCACAAACCCGCCCAAATTTCCTATATATATGCATATAAATTCCATAAAAACAAGCCTACAAATGCATATAAATTCCACTAAAACACCCCCCCCCCCAGTCAACAATCGCGTGGAGGTCTCTTATTGTCTATGGTAGGTCTGACCTAGTCTTGTCCTGTCAGTGGTTTACATAAAACGCTCTTTTGATTGATGAAAGTCGTTTGTTTTGAGTTTAGTTTGTTAAAGTTTATTTGAGTTAAGTCTGTGTCTCTTCGCCTTTGTCTGAACCAGTGACACACATGCAAGGGTGGATGTTTATCGCTTTATTTAGCTTTCCTGTAGCTCAATCAGTAGAGCATTGGTGTTTACAACGCCAAGGTCATGGGTTCAATCCCAGGGAAAGCAAGAACTGGTTGAATGTGTTCCTTGAATGCAATGTAAGTCGCTTTGGATAAAAGTGTCTGTCAAATTCAGAAATGTAAATGTATCGTAGCAGAAATGAAGATGATGAGCAAATAAGAACAAAAATGAACATACAGAACACAAGAGTGAATAGAAGCAAGAGTTTATTGTTAGTCACCAACAGCACAGCAGCTCCAGAAAAACAATGACACCTCAAACTGTCCTGTTAATATAGCTAGCATTACAATAGCAGCATTTCTTGGTTCTGTGAAACATCAAAACCAATGTTACTCATGTATGAAACAGAAAAAAAACTTTTCCTGAATTCCCGCTTCGGTCTCCTCTTTTTTACATGTATGAAAAATGTGTGTACATTTTTTTCATTTTTACATTTTTTACCTTTTTTAAATGTATGAAACAGAAAAAAAACTTTTCCTGAATTCCCGCTTCAGTCTCCCCTTTTTTATAGGCGGATGCTTTTATCCAAAGCAACTTACATTGTATTGAAGACACACATTGACATTCTAATCAGTTCTTGCTTTCCCTCGGAATCAAACCCACGACCTTGGTGTTGCAAGCACCACACACTACTGTTTGAATTACATGAAAGCACTCTCTTGCACTTTTGTACAATTAACATGGGTCCTTTCCAGTGATATTTCTCTGAGATTTTCTATTTTGTATTTTCTCTTATCTCTCTTTCAACAAATCTCCCTCTTGCTCTCACTCTCTCCTCCTGAATGTGATTGGCCACACATTTGCTGTGGTGCTTGGTCAGAGAATAAGTGCTTTTAGCCTGATAAGTAAAGGACACAATAAGCTAGCCAGACAGTATTGAGTGGATTCTCTGGAATGAATTCTGATTAGAATATGGAAAATATGTAGTTTTTTTCTTTTTTCTTTTCAGAATTCAACCAGCCAGGATAGGCCAGATGATGTCATGAATGCCACCCACAATACAGTGATTTTAAAATGTATTCTGATACAAGTAACAAAGAGGAATGTGGAGATGGATGTAAACTGTGAAAGGAAAATAAACAACCGTGACAACACATCTGATGATTGTGGACATTAAGCTAACAAAATCAAGTAATTCAAGAACACAGACCTATTCCTGCCCTGTGACAGGATTTTATCAGACCCAACATTGATTTTTCAGGTCAGGATATTACTAATAATGCCATCTCCCTTCATACACCCATGGAGTATATCTGATGTTCCAGAAGATATGAACAAAACAGAGGTAACAAAGCAGAACAAAGCAGACACTATGGTAAAAGCTAACACACTTTGGAGCAAGTGCCATGTCTGTCTCTGCTTCTCAGAGGACAAGAACTGCCTTTAGGACATAATTAAACATGACTATAAACAGACGTGGTCATATAAATCATATAAATGGCAGTTTTTATTCAGTTTGTCAGGTTTTGTAAATATAATCTGAACATACATTTTTATGTAAATTTTTTTTCATAAAAATATGACGTGTCCAATTATTAATACTGTGTGATTATTAGTGTGTATATAGGCTACTGTTATGGGGCTACATGAACACCCTAAAGATTAACCCTTAGATGTGTTTTCAGACAGTAAGTGAAATCACTGAAATTCTGCTACCCAACCGGCTCAACATTGTAATATTTCCCTAAAAACTCAACAATGTAAAAAAACAACAACTTTATTTCTGAATTAGAGGCCTCCTACAACAAAATGTAAAAGGTGGCATACATTTTTTTTTGTTACGTTTTTGTTTGTATATTTGGGTCTTTTTTGAAATCTCTATTGGAGAAATGAATGGAAAAAAAATGGGGCTAACAAGTGGACGTGACAGAATTCATGATGACCTATGAGATTTTAATTACAATGTTCAATGTACAATTCTCTCAATGTTACCTCTCTGTAAAGAGGGATGAATGCATTGTAATATGGGATTGTAATATGCCTAGCAACCTGTCATTGTTTGGTGATTATTATGACGAGTTCACAGTTGTATAGCGTTATAGGAGATACTTAATGTGCTGGTACACAGTTTGTGTATATTCATTGAGCATTATTGTCTGATTAATGTAATGCTAATGTTAGTGAGTTAGTCTTTGGTGGAAAACATCATTCTTATTTTCTTATAATGTAATGTGAGTTTATTTTAATTTTATTAACAGTTTCACTTTCATACGAAGTCACACTGCCAGTCATTGCAACACGCTTTGAAACAAACACTATTGTTGTGTCTGTTTATTTAACTATGACGAACTATGACTATGACGAAAGACCATAAGTGTCACCAGAAAACACACTTCATTTTTATAATTGTTCTCCTCGATATTGATAATTTTATTGGTATGGTGACATGGTGTAAGAATTAAATGAACAGTGAATTATTATTATTTACATGACAGCACCTATAATAGGCTTACAAACAATGGAAATAAACTAATATTTGTATTTTTCCACTATTATGGTGTGATTACAGCTGTAAAAGAAAAGCATTAAAGTAAATATATGATATCCATTGTGTTAAGTGTTGACTACAACAAAGTATTGAACATTTCCACTGTTTTTTAGTCCTAGGCTTTGAACAGAATTTGCACAACGCTTCTCCGGATAAAGTCAGCTCAAAATAACGTTGAGTTGAGGAATCCCCTGCTATGAAATCTCAGGATGTAATTCATAAATTTAGTCTGTCTTATTTGTCTTCTCTACTTCCTCTTTTCCTTCCTATTGTTTCTCTCTGCTGGCGTGTCCTCTGGCACTTTTCCTCTCACTCTTTCAAAGCAGTTCTTTTTGGACATGCAAATATTTACAGATACAAATCTGTCCCAACATCACAATGACTCAGAGTGGGTTATCATTCTGAAAGAGCCGAGCACAGGAACCACAAACCTGCGTCCTCTCACATGCACAGCAGCTGCAGCTATCTGATCAGCGAGTCACGCAACAGTTGCTATGAATTCAAATGTGATTCTCTCAAACACATATGTCTTCCATGAAATGCAAAATGAGAAATGACGAAGAATGCTGATGCAACTCTTTTCAAGTTATTTCCTTTTTTGTGTTGCATGGAAAATACTTTAAAGTAACTACATTTAAAAGTCAGTTCTGGTTATTTATGTGGCGGACGTGCATTTATTTCGATCCTCGACAAACTTCCTGAAAATGAATGCAAAGCAGACAACATTAGGCGCATAATTTGTAAGAACCAGAGTCACAGAACCAAACAAAAGGAAATGCAAAGAGGAAGATAAAATCAGATATGCAGACTCATTTAAAGGGATTGTTCACTCAAAAAAGGAAAAAAAATACCCTCAAGTTGCTCTAAACCTGTTTGTTTAAGAGTTTATCTTGAGTTTAAGATATTTCATTACCAGACATCTGACGGTTCCCTTTGACTTCCATGGTAGTTTTTTTTTTTCTGACTATGAAAGTCAGTTGGTGCCATAAACTGTCTTATAGACCAACACATTCGTGCTAAAAACAAACCAAACCAAAAAAACTTCAATTTTGATTTCTTTAAGGGGACTTTAAGATGGTGTGTGGGGTTTCATTTTTGTACTTTGTCTTGCCAAATACAACAGAAAGAGAAACAAGAAACTAACAGTGTTAAGAGGATATTATGATTAGGAATTGGCGTGTGCTGGACTAAACCATGTTACCCACATATGACATGTTTTGATAGCTCTGATCATGTGTGCCAACCACTAGGTCATATTTCTGACCATGCGTTTTCCTTATGATTTAAATTAGTCATGTTCATAATGACTAGATGAAACATCACTGATAATTTAATAACAACTTCAGATGCTGCTACAGTGTATAAATACACTGATAATAATCAATATAAAATGAATTTCAATTATAAAAATGTAGTGATTATAATTGACTTTAAATGATGTTTCTGAATTTAAATGAATTTCCATCACATTTCTAATGAGTCTTTTATGCTCAGGCTGATTAATTTGATAAAAAAAAGCACAGCAATATTGTGAAATGTATTACAAATTAAACTATATTTTCTATTGTAATATATTTTAGTTATGCTTTTGATGATTATGATTGCCTTTCAGGGGAACTCAAGCTGCGTCTAGATGTTGTGGGAACTACTGTCACGTTCACTGTCACCTTGGACTCTTATTTTGTCATTTCGTGGTCACATGTTGTTTGTTCTAGAACTTACCAGCACTCATCAGTTTCCATAGTCACCAATCATCACAGGTGTTTGTCTTTTGGTTAATCACTGTCAGTATATTTAGTTCCCATTGTGCACTCTTCAATGGTCGTTAACACTGTGTGTTTATTTCCCTGCTTGAGGGTTTGCGGTAATAAACTGCACTATGTTTCTGATCCCTTCGTCTGCGAGTCTGCCTCCGAAATGCAAGCGTGACAACTACTCTATGGAAGGTCTTCATTGTTTGTTTGTGTTAATGTAGCGATTTTGTACGTGTTTCTTTTAAATGTGTAGATACCACATTTTGACTATGTTAAGGTGTCAGTTGTCACCTGTTTACTGAGTTAAGACGACAAATCTTTTTAACGACTTCCTTGAAATTTGAAGTTTTAATTTATTGTGAATTGCTTTAATGTTACAATGTAAAGAGCCAGTCACACAGTGAAAACGCATGAATTACGCACAGATTTTCATTTCTACGCGGAGCGTGTGTTGTACGCGCAATTCATCGGTGGAACGAACGTGGACCATCAGTGATTGTAATTGGATGTGTCGAAGGCGATATGTCAGTGATTGTAAATGATACGTGCGCGGTTCATGCGTGATTCGACAGTGCTTTCTACCCCCGACACCCCGAAAATTTGGTCAATTTCTCAACGCACAAGCACAAACCCAATCTGTGCGTGATTTGTGAGTGATTCGTGCATGATCGGCTGTGTGACTGGCCCTTAAATTAAGTAAATGCTAATGATCCATATTATGTCATTATTAATAATATCCATGTGGATATTATTAATAATATCCATGTGGATATTATATATTTTTTCAAGTTATATATATTTTCGAAACAACATGTAACGTACACAGCACATATTAAAACTGAACTTACACACACATAACTTTGTTCAATAGAAATTTTCACACCAATTTATTTACTTTTGCTGTGCTTTTTTCTTGACTTTCTATTTTGTGATGCTCACCAAAGTTTTAGTACACATTAGAACTTTTAACACATTACAATTTTGGGGTTATACTCATTGTAATGGATGATTGAAGGGGTTCTATATTTTTGTTCCTTCATGTTAATAGTCCTGTGAAACAGGAAGCCATGGCAGGACAATTTAATGGAAATGTCAACATATGTCATGGTTTTGTCACTTCGATCTGGGTTTTTAGTGTTTTGGTTGACAGAGCTATTTTTCTCTTGTAGGTGAGCATTTCATGTTGCTTGTTTCGCGCAGTTGGTGTGTTTACTAGCTGCGTGCTGTCCTGTCAAGTTCATATGAACATGCGTCGATGCGCGTCTGCATTGGCTACGTGTTCATGTCTTGTTATTGTGTAACCCCGTCCATCTTTTTAGTTTCAGTTTATTTAGTTATTTTTCACCCTCGGGGCAGTTTTGTTTGTGTTTTATTTTCATTATAATAAATTCCCTTTCACCTGTATTATTGAGTCCTCGTTGTGTTCAACTCTAAGCCAACCGTGACAACATACTTCAGAGATCTTCAGAGATTTTACTTCTAATGATTTCTAACAATTATGGCCAAATTTTATAATGCAAGTTTATTTATATATCACATTTTATACATAATGTTAAAACAGTGCTTTACATATAATGAATAAAAAAATAAGCAATAAAAATTATTACAACAGATATGAATTAAACATATGAATGCTTTCCCCCTTTGGGTTGTTTCTGTTGACTGTTGTTTTATTTTTTTATTAAAAAGAAACCTTTTCCCTGCAATATTGAGTCCTCATTCTTCCCTTCACCCACATCCCTGACAGTTCTGAGGGATTTGGGGATGTGGATCTGAGGACATATTTGTACCTTGTTTGAAAGTGACAAAGTAAAGCCTCCTCCAGGGGCAGCATTTGCAGGTTCGCTACCTGATCCCTATAAGGAGTGGTGGGAATGGTGGGCACGTATCCAGGGTCATGTCTCAGGGTTAAATGAGTTATAGTTAAAATTTCCAGGCATGATCCATTGACTGAAAATTCCTGCAGGTCTTCCACCCTCTTAACAGAAGCCAGTGCAGTTAGGAATACTATCTAAAGAGATAGGATTTTAAGTTCTACAGACTGCAGTGGTTCGAAGGGTGCTCTCTGTAAGGCTGCTAAGACCAAGGAAAACTCCCAAGAATGTTCAAGGTGAGGGTGGGGAGGATTGAACCTTCTCCCACCCCTTAGGAACCTCTGCACAGGTTTGCTCTTTTCCCACTTTCCCACAGAAAATTGAGATGCTGGTGCACCAGGTCCCTGTGCTCCCACAAACGTTCTCGCAAGTAGGCCAGTATGAGCAAGTCATCAAGATAGTTGAGAATGCAAAGGCTGTGTTCCCGCATATGACTTTTGGGACCAATGTTGATACTGTACAAATTCTGCAGCAGAGCAATGGCATATCAGATCATTACTTAGTTGCGGGTATACTTCCTTTAGCCAAAGTCGAAAATCACTCCTAACACAAAAGATAGCTTTATAAAAAATCTTCCTGATCAGTTTCATCTACTCAACATCTCAGATAGCCTAGAAGAACTTGATGTTGCAACAGAAACTATAAACTCTCTCTTTTCCAGCACAAAAATACAACCCTAGGTATTTATTTGTTACAGTGACTAAATTAACAAGAAATAAAGCCTCACCCCCAGATGCTTTAAAACAGCACAGCAGTAATGACTTCATGGACTTCTTTACTTGTAAAAGTCATAATATTAGAGCGAAAATAATAACCATGCATCCGTTTACTACAATGTCACAAAATACAGTAAATTTTAGTGTCCCTGAAGACAACTTCCACTCCTTCATTGCTAGCGGGGAGGAAGAATTGTCTAAACTCGTTAAATCATCAAAATCAACAACATGTATGCTAAACCCAATTCCAACTAAGCTACTGAAAGAGTTGCTTCCAGAGATCATAGATCCTTTTCTTAATATTATTAATTCATCTTTGTCATTAGGATACGTACCAAAAACCTTTAAGCTGGCCGTAATTAAACTGCTTATTAAAAAACCACAACTTGATCCTAGAGAATTAGTTAATTACAGGCCGATATCGAATCTACCTTTTTTGTCAAAGATTCTAGAAAAGGCAATATCTTTACAACTATGTTCCTTTCTAGAAAGAAACAGCATCTACGAGGATTTCCAGTCAGGATTTAGACCATATCATAGTACTGAGACTGCTCTCATTAGAGTTACAAATGATTTGCTCTTATCATCCGATCGTGGTTGTATCTCTCTGTTAGTGTTACTGGACCTTAGTGCTGCATTTGATACAATTGACCACAAAATCCTTCTGAATAGACTCTAGACTAAAAACAACTAAAAACAATCTCTTCAACTTGGCATACACAAAACACATATACATATAACAAACGAACAACACATTTTTGGCTCTGAAACAAAAGCTTAAATGTGTAAGTGCATGCCTATGTCCAGTTAAGTAATCTTGAACAGAGTCACATAATCCTTCATAAATTATTCTAATATGCTGATTTAATGCTTAGTTATGATCAGTTTTTAATGGTGCTTAATTATAAATAATAATCGTACTTTTTATTATCATCAAAGTTTTTGTTTTTTTGTTTTTGTTTTTGCCTCTTGAATATTTTGTGGAAACACTTACTTTACTTCAATTTCAGGATTCTTTGATAAATATAAAGAAGCAATCATTTTAGATATAAATATTTAGTATCGTGATATAAATGTATTTTTTGTCACTATTAATGCATCTTTTTGAATTGTAGATATTAAGACAGATATTTTTAAGACAGATATAATTAGATATTTTTACTTTTAAAAAACGATCTTACTACAGACATTTATTTGGAGGAGTGAGTGAGGATCTTTTATATGGATTTATATGGATTTAGAGATTTATATGGATCTTTTGAGTGAGGTTACTTTTGAGGGAGTAAATGTTGTGTTTCTGTGGTGAATTATTCCATGTGACCACTTCTGAAAATGTTTTTCTTATTATTAGTATTACAGAAAACTGGGAATAACCCTATAAAGACATTCAGTTTACTAATTACTAAAAAGCATTATTTCTCTTGCTTTTTCTTCTAGTTTCTTTGTCCATTACTGATCCGTTACCTAAAACTAATGCAGAAATAATCAACAATCATATTGTAAGAAATCTCTGCATTTCTAGGAACATGAAAATGATCATGACGTCATCAGCATCTAGAGAATAACCAAAGATCTGTTCCTCTTGGGGGAAAAGATAATCAAGATAAACAACTTTTGTTTCAACTTAGATGCTGACATCCTTTCCGAATCGTTGAGCTTCACTTCATTTGACACACCTGATGCGTTTCAGAACCAAGGACAGAGAACGGACACAAACACATGTGGGTCAGGCAACAAATCACAAGATTCAGCTGCTGCGGCTTCAAGAAGGATCATTTGACTTGTTTTCAATTTCAGTTTTCACAAAAGCAAACACATTGCCCTTTAACATTCAAAAACTGAAAGAATTTTCAAATTGCCTTGTTTAATTGAAATATGAAGTCCAATGTAAAGCATTTCTACTACACATTTAATTTATCAATGAACATAAACTCTCTCAACCAACAGCACTGTTCTGGTTACATATTTTAATCCAGAAATGTAATTCATTAGTTTATTTTGTACTCATTGCATCTAGAAACTAGTTTCAGTTTTTGTATAAATAATTTCTCAATTTCAATAAAAAACAAAAACTTTTTTTTGGTTAGAGGTCTAATCCGATGACAGGAAACTATTGGCTTTATGACGGCGACTCATGAGCATCACATTTGCAGTGTACATGAGGTCACTCATGTGCCCCATCATTTTATGTTCCCCTGATTCTGTGGTTCTTGGTTTTGTGTTTTGTTCCCAATGTTCCTGTATTCAGTCTTCTTCTGTGTTTAGTTCTTGTTTCTTTTGTTTCATTGCCTACCTTGTTAGATTGTGTAGTTACCTTCATTAGTTTTCAAAGTAACTAATCCCTTACCCTTTGTTTGTCCCATGCTACCTTGTGTATTTAATCAACAATGTGTCCCATGGTCTTTGTCCAGTGCTGCCTCTTTTAGATGTTACGTGCACTTTTAGTTCTGTTTATCTCATGTATGGAATAAAAATTTTGTTACCGGGGGGTAATCAAGAAAGCATGTTTTGTGACTTACGGGTAAGTTTACCTTAACTTTCAGTTACAAAACCTGATACAACTTTCAGTGTATGTAGGCACCCATAGCAACTTATGCTATTGGAATTAACATAACTGTGAGTTTCTTTTTATTCTTACCATGATTATATATTTTTTTCTTGACATTATTGATTATTATGTGACAATTGTACTTTCTATTCTGTGGAATCTAGAATCTCAAACACATATTGTGTGTATGGAGCTACACATCACACCTAGAGGTATAGTGAGGATAATGTGTTCCTGATCTGGAGAGGAAAATTACAACTGTTTTAGGAGCCTTTAGCCTTGAAGATTAGAGATATAAATGCATGAGGAGCCTTCCCTTCTTTGTCACACTCTGCAGTCCAACTTTGGATGTCTTTATGACTGTCGACCTTTTCTCAACCCTGCCACCTTGTATGCTTCAGGAGGCAACGGTCCCCGAAGAGTCTCCCAGTTGCCACCAGAGAATCTTTGCATCACCTTTAGGACAGCGCGGCATCACCTTTAGCGCCCTGGAGTGAATACTCAAGAAAATACCAGAGGCCAGCCTCGAGAGGTTTTTCTCTAGAACTTCGGGTAGCATTGAAAGAATGTCTGCCAAATATTTCTCTTTGGGTCCTACACATTTAGTGCAGGTGTTACCCGTCCAGGTTCAACAGGGTCCTACCTTTAGTGGTGGCCCTAGCAGGCTCTGGGAATTTACAATAAATAAATCTCTGATGTGCAAGGGGTCATCTCGAAAGTCTCCCAGCCATGAGATTGTTTTTTGTTTAGTCAGTACTTCACTGTTCCAAAGAGGGATGGAAGGTTGACATTCTGGACCTTAGCAGAGCACCAAGAAGGCTGCACAGGCTTGCTGTCCTCACAGCGACGATCTTGTCCCAGGGATTGCAAACTGGACCGGTCAGTGGGGCTAGAGATGGGAATATTAGCTCTGCCCTCATTTGGCAGTCAGATATCCTCTTTCCGGAGTTGGAAGCACGTGCTCTGGTTACTTCCACTCCAGCAGAGGTATTGGTGCAGCAGCTATCCATTTCTGAGGAACCAGATGTCCAGCCGAAGTCTCAATGTATTTCATTCCCTAACTATAAAAAACCAGCCTCGAAATGTATCTTCATCCTTCAACAACAGTTTCCTGATGGTTGCCTGCATGGGCAAAGCATACCAATTTCAGTTTCTTCTGTTCGGTCTAACTTTATCACCTTCAAGGGTGATGACTTTGTTCACCTTCAAACATCTTCAAGGGGCTGCATTCTAGCTACATGGGTGGCTTGTTGATTTTACTTCAGTTCGGCAAAGAGATGTCATTCGTGCTCACATGAAGGAGCTAGGGTAAAGCTGAATGCTGGGAAGAGTGTATTTTCCCCTTTTCTGAAGACCACCTTCTTAGATGCATTCCATCTAGTCAGAAAGCTAAGTCACTCACTCACTTCATCTGTAAGTTTTTTTTACTGGTCGCTCTGCTCCTGGGAGTTCTGGAGTCGGCACAAGGTCTGTTTCACCCATATCACCCAGCTTTGGCTGATAAAGTTTTGGAACAAGATCCTCCACCTTCTTACCACACCTCCTGCATGCCTGCTGGCGCCTTACTTCAGACACATTTGGTTGCCCCATGCCTTCTCGCATGACGGCAACATTCCTTGACGTTCATTCACACTTCAATTTGATTATTTATATTTATATTAACAGTATTATTTCTAATGTTTTTTTATAAATAGATGTGCTACATCTCACCTGGCAAGAAATGTAGTAGCAAAATGGCTAAATAAAAAAACTTATGCAGGCCTTTTATATTTGTGTCACAATGACTGTATGTGAATACAGTCACACACCGAAGGAGAACCCAGGAAAACAAGCTTTAATAATGAACTTGGAGATTTACAAAGGAAAATATTCAAGAAACCACAACCATGCAACTTAATGCTGACTTGACAATAATATTAACATGATGTCACATTCACTGTAAAAAATAATCTCGTAAAAAAACGGTAATTGACTGGCAGCTACGGCTGCCAAACAAAAACCATAAAATTAAAGTAAAATATCTTAATTCAAATAAAGTGCAAAAACAATAATTTTACAGAAATTTTCATTAAAAATTGTAGTGAAAAAACATGTTATTTTACAGATTTTTCCCGTGTTTAAAGTAAGATATTTTACCTTTTTTTTTACGGTTTTTGTTTGGCAGCCGTAGCTGCCAGTCATTTACCGTTTTTTAATGATTTTTTTTTTTACAGTGTAAAACTGTTATTTTATGGATCTTTCCTAGATTATTATGATCAAAAACCTTCAGTTAAATGACAGTGTTAACAGTTCTACGGATAAAGACTGTTATTTTACAGGTATTTACTAAATTATTACAGTCAAACACCTTTAATTAAATGACATTGCTTAGAGTTCTATGGATAAACACTGTTATTTTACAGGTATTTACTAAATTATTACAGTCAAACACCTTTAATTAAATGACATTGCTTAGAGTTCTATGGATAAACACTGTTATTTTACAGGTATTTACTAAATTATTACAGTCAAACACCTTTAATTAAATGACATTGCTTAGAGTTCTATGGATAAACACTGTTATTTTACAGGTATTTACTAAATGATTACAGTCAAAAACTTTCAATTAACTGATATTGCTAAGAGTTCTATGGATAAACACTGTTATTTTACAGGTATTTACTAAATGATTACAGTCAAACACCTTCAATAAAACGACAGTGTTAAGAGTTCTACAGATACACACTTATTTTACAGATTTCCTAAATGATTACAGTCAAACAATAAATAGTCAAGACGTGCTCAAGATTTAAAATTAAGTTTTATTTTGGCAGATAAAATAAGTATAAACAGTATAAAAAATAATTAAAATCATCTCAAACTTCCATTTGCAGCATTTGTTTACATATAATTTAATAGTGTTTAAATTATGTAAAACATGTAATCTAAAATCACAATTATTGAATAAATAAAATACAAAATTTAAATTACTTCAGTAATTAACAATAGTTTATCAAATTCTCAAACTAGGATTATGGTGACAATCTAAACATACTGAATACAAAACTGTAACACTTTACAAAATGAACAGCACTTATACAGCGTTTATTAAAATTATACAGCATTTATTTATTAAATTTATGACTGGAGTAATGATGCTGAAAATGCACCTTTGCTAACAAGAATGAATTACATTTTTAAATATTTTCAAATAGAAAAGTTATTTTAAATTGTAATATTATTTCACATTATTACTGTTAGTATGAGTAATTAAATAAATGCAGCCTTGCAGGTGAGCAGACAAAACTTCTTTTAAAAACATAAAAAATCTTACGATCCCAAACTTTTGAACAGTGTGTGTGTGTGTGTACACTACCGGTCAAATGTTTTAGAACAGTAATATTTTTGTATGTTTTTAAAGATGTCACTTCTGCTCACCAGGGCTGCATTAATGCTATTAAATTATTTAAAAAAAAAGAAGAAAGAAAATAAGCTGTAATATTGTGAAATATAATTAAAATGCATATTAACTGTTTTCTATTTGAATATATTTTAAAATGTAATTTATTCCTGTGATGCAAAGCTGAATTTCCAGCATTACTCCAGTCTTCAGTGTCACATGATCCTTCAGAAATCATTCTGATATGAGGATTAGCTGCTCAAGAAACATTTATGATTATCTATTATCAATGTTGAAAACAGTTCTTTTTATGATTCTTTGATAAATAGAAAGTTCAAAATAACAGTATTTATCTGAAATAGAAAGCTTTTGTGACATTGTATACCGTTCAAAAGTTTTGGGTTGGTAAGATTTTGTTTTTTTGGGAAAGAAATTCATAAACTTTTTCAGCAAGGATGCATTAAAGTGACACTATAGATATTTATAATGTTGCAAAAGCTTTATTTTTCAGATAAATGCTGTTCTTTTGAACTTTTTATTCATTAAATAATCCTGGGAAAAAAATGTACACAGCTTGTAACGAGTTATAGTGGGTAATGCTCCTTTAAGGCGGAGCGCTTTTTCACTCTCAAGAGCAGTAATGAGGTCGTTCGAACAGAGCGCGAGCAGGGAAGCATCGCATGTATGTGGAGTGAGGTTTTTCACACAGTTTTCATTTATGTTGCTCTTACTATTGTTTTGTTGTTGTTTAGTAACGCGATTGTCAACTGCCCCGGTGTGTGTAGAATGGACAGTTCCTGTTAATAAAGGACCCCTCATGTGGAATATCAGAACTGATATTTGTGTCTTAGTGCTTTACTCTACGTTTAGGCGAGCTATCCGGCCTCTCCTAGAGAATAAACGCGTTACAAGCTGTTTTCAACATTAATAATAATAGTAAATGTTTCTTAAGCAGCATATCAGAATGATTTCTGAAGGATCATGTGACACTAAAGACTGGAGTAATGATGCTGGAAATTCAGCTTTCCTAATGTTAGTATGTCAATATTCACCGCTCCTGAAGATCATGTGGCTGGATTTTTTCTTCCTAAAATGTATTTTACACACACACACACACACACACACACACACACACACATTAGCCATTTACTTACTAACAGGGATTTTCAAAAGAGCTTGTACAAGACTCCGTTCTCAGTTCACTCATTTACAAAGCTCTTATATAGATTTTTTTTTGTCTTAATCCTAGTTTACAATATTAACACATGCTAACAGCACACAGTAACGTTAACGGGAGCTAGTACATTGAACTATGTAATGTCATTATCGGGATTCGATTATTACTTAAACACATTACATCACAATGTAGCAGACTATATTTTTTTAATAAAAGCTAAATTATTTAACTTACCTTCTGTAGTTGTCCGGTAACGTTACACGTTGGTAAAAGTCGTTGGCCATATTGCATTTTTTTGTTGTTTGTTCACCATTAACAATCCGCAACTTAAATTTGCCTAAAATATAAAATTTTGCAGTCCGACGTAAAATAATCAATGTAATAATCCATGCAAAACCGAGCTGAAGTAGTGCTGTGCACTGCAGATGGCGAGCTGCAACGCACACAGACAGATAGGCGCGCGCGCGCACACTCGCTTTCCAACAAACGGATTCAAATTTGAAAAAAGGCGCGCACGCTGTAGAAGGCGCGCACATTTGTCATTGGCCAGATTCCTGGATGAAACTCAGCATAACCAATCATGCTCAAAGCAACACAGCCATACAATAGCCTAATGTGGCATTTGTAGGCTGTTGTATTAAATAATTGTTTAAATTGGGTTTTTATTGCACATATATATGTGTATATATTGAGTATATATTATATATTGTTTTTTTTTATTGCAGTGCATGATATATATGGTAATACAATGGTAATATATATGGCAATCATGCACTGCAATAAAACTTTATTGTATTATACAATTATAAATTGTATTATTGTATTTTATTTATTATAAATTATACAATTTATTTACCTGACATTTCCTTTAGAAATACTCTGCCTAATAATGTCAACTCTCATTTTCACTTTTACTGTGTGCCACTGTTACACAACCTGTTGGTTTAGGTTTAATCTTCTGTCCAAAGCAACACTTTGCTAACATTGCATAATCAGGCATAATATTATGACCTTCCTAATATTGTGTTGGTCCCCCTTTTGCTGGTAAAAAAAATCCCTGACCCCCAATATGTTAGCAACAGATCCTTTAAGTCTTGTAAGCAATGCACACGCACCTGGCCACCATGATGCAAAAGAAAATATGATTCATCGGAATCTGTGCTCCGTGGTCCAGTTCTGATGCTCACGTGCCCACTGTTGGCACTTTTGGAGGTGAACAGGAGTCCGCATGGACACCCTGACTGGTCAGTGGCTATGCCGCCCCATATGCAACAAACTGAGAAGCTCTGTGTTCAACAAATCATTATAAACTTACTTTTGTGGCTGAGGCAATTCATTTATGTAACAAATGTGTCTTATTATTATTATTATTTTATTTTAGCCGTATATTAAAGATACTTAAATGTCTTGATTGAACTAAGGGCTAATCCTAGCTTAGTCTTAACCCTGTCTGTGAGACCAGGCCTGGGTTTGGGGTTAAGGTTATTAAGCACCACAATGCTCTAAATATGAGTGGTAAACTTGTAAGTCCTGATCTTTATGAGTAGAAGATGTGTCAGTTAGAAACATGTCAGAATACCACAATATTTAAAGGTATTTGGCATTGACATTGTCAGGCTTTTAGGGTTAGGGTTAGGTAAGCTAATGCATAAAACTTAGCGTTAATCAAATGTATATGTGATATGTGTAAATAATTGAGTTTGATTTATTTGTATGTGATTGTTTTTTGTTGTTTGTTCGTTGTTCTTTGATATGAATATTGGTTGTAAATATATTGTGTTCTAGAATAGGTTATTCATTTCAAGTTCATAATTTTGTGATTGGTTGTACGTGTGACGTGCACGTCGCTGCGTGGCGGGATGAAGGGAGTTCTCGCGAGAGACTTCATTCACGTTAAAAAGTTAAGTAAATGAACATGCGGGTGACTGAGTGTGATTTATAATCAACATATATCACTCCCTTACAGGTATGCACGGTTGGAAAGACAGGTTTGAGTGTCATGAGTGTTTTGTCTAGCATATTCGAGTGTTGTGCGGCTTAAGTGTTTTCAGTATCAACGTGTTCAGTTAACTCAAATGTACCGCGATAGCGCGCGCGCGCTGACGATGCCGCACCACACAGGAAGTGTTTGTTATATGTGCTTTAATGCTTTCGTTACTCGTTGTTTCTGTTAAGTGTAAAGCTATGCACTAGTTGTATATAATTTGTGTATGTTTCTGTTGTATTCACGTTATAAGGTTAAATGAATGAACATCGCGGGTGACTGAGTGTGATTTATAATCAACATATATCACTCCCTTACTCCCTTACAGGAGAATTACATATATAAACAATAAAGTTTACTGTGGCTTCTTAAGAACACATCTGATGCACATTCTTGGATCTTCATTTTCTAGAAGTAGGCTAGAATTATTCATTTACAGAAAAATATGGTATAAATAAAACAATGTATTAATTTACATATATTGTTCGTAATTTTACATGGATTTGTATGTATTGAATGAAAACAGAAAAGATAATAATAAGGTAATTTTCCTGTATTAAAACTGGAAATTACTGTAATTCGTCATTAATGATATAATCCTTAAAATAATGGTCAAATTGTTAATTATTACATATATTGGTTGTAATTTTACATGAATTTGTACGTAATGTATAAAAATAGAAAAATACTGTATAAATAATACAGTAATTTTCTGTATAAAAAAATTACAATTACTGTAATTTTTCATTTAATGATATAATCCTTAAAATAACAGTCAAGTTGTTAATTTACTGATATTTATTGTAATTTTACATGAATTTGTACGTAATGTATAAAAATAGAAAAATACTGTATAAATAATACAGTAATTTTCTGTATAAAAAATAAGAATTACTGTAATTTTTCATTTAATGATATAATCCTTAAAATAACAGTCAAGTTGTTAATTTACTGATATTTATTGTAATCTTACATGAATTTGTACGTAATGTATAAAAATAGAAAAAATACTGTATAAATAATACAGTAATTTTCTGTATAAAAAAATAAGAATTACTGTAATTTGTCATTAATGATATAATCCTTAAAATAACAGTCAATTTGTTAATTTACTGATATTTATTGTAATTTTACATGAATTTGTACGTAATGTATAAAAATAGAAAAATACTGTATAAATAATACAGTAATTTTCTGTATAAAAAATAAGAATTACTGTAATTTGTCATTAATGATATAATCCTTAAAATAACAGTCAAGTTGTTAATTTACTGATATTTATTGTAATTTTACATAGTTTTAAACATAATTTAGATTTACAAAAAAATACTGTAAAAAATTAGAGTTATTTTCTGTAAAATTAGGATTTTTTCTAACAGTGTTGATGAGAACGGACCGATCTGAACAGAATGTGGGCCTAATTACACAGAGATCTAATCAAAGAAACGAGACACAGCTGACAGGACCAATGTGGTGAATACAGGACACAGCTGACTAGGATAAAAAATATAAAATAAAAACACATGGGAGAAACCAGAATCTGAAACAACAAAATTTGAAAGTACACTTTATTTTTCACTTCAATCAAAAGAAAGATTCTTTTCTATTCAAAGAAAATTCTTTTCTAATTATTTATAATCATGAAGCAAAAAATATTATTATTTTTTTGTCTTTTCTTCATGTTCTGCTTCTCTATGAAGTGTCTGAATAAAAATCAGTCATTTGACCTATGTGTGACCAAGCATACTAAATTATGCTTTTAATCTCTTTTCTGTTTGTATACTTTATATGTCTGGTTTGTTCTGTGTGGTCAGAGATACCATGACATCCACAGAGAAATACAGGGGAAGGGGGAAGATCATTTTCCCAGTAAAGAGGAAAGTTGAGAGACAATTGCTGTCTTCATTCCAGGGGGCTAAGAGGGTCAGAAAGCAGCAGAGCCGGGGGTCATTGCTGTCCTGAGAAAACACGCAAAGATTCAATGCGGAGGTGGACTGAAAACATGAATTGAGAGGTCATCTGACTTTATTTAGACAAAAGCAATATGGTGAGGAGGAGTAATAAAGTGTCAGACAATAAACTATTCCTGTGAGCAACACTAGATGATTAAGAAGGTGTTTGTTAGTCAGAATTTAACTATAAATGCCTTTTGTTTTTCATATCCATTTTTAACAACATGCAAAAGAGAGAGGTGAGAATAAATTATTCTCACAAACCAACTTCATGTACAGTAACTCAATTTACAAAATGTCCTATTACCAAAAAGTAAAAAAAAATTACTGCGTCATTTAAAACATCTGATAAACTCAAGATGAGGTTCCTGTTTTTAAGGAAGTCACAGAGCGTGTTCATATGTACAGTTTCAAAGCAGAGAGAAAACGGTAAGTTGTGCTTTTTTAACAGTAATGTTAAATTGAGTTTAATCAGTTATTTTAAATTGATTATTATTTAAAATTGTTATTATTTTAAAAAGTCAACTTCTGTTTTATTAAAATTTAGAATCATGTTGCAATATTGTTTTGTTGCAGATTTCAAACATGTTTCAAACAATATTTGGTACCGCTTTTATTCTATTGTTAACACTTTACAATTAGGTTTTATTTGTTACCATTAATTAACTACATTTGTTAACATGAACAACAATTAACAACACTTCTGAACCACTTGTTAATTTTAGTTAATGCTCTCAAAGTTGTATGTTCACATTAGTTAATGCATTGTGAACTAACACTACCAATAACTACACTCTAGAAAATCCAAACCCAACCACTGGGTTAAAGTTCTTTATTTAAAACTCTAAACCAACAATTGGCCTTGTGCATATTTGACCCAGATATGTATGTCAAATATACCATGTGCATATCCGACAACAACCCAGCATTTTTAAAAAGAGGGTTTTAATGTTCATAAATGTTAATAAATGCTATAAAAATACATTGTTCTTATTTATATGAAATGAGACCTTATAAAGTGTTACCATTGTATTAGAAAGATATATATATATATATATATATATATATATATATAACTGGAAGAATGTGGCTTCATTGATTTCAACAAAGTGTTATTAGAACAAAGTGGTCTCAGGTAAAAAATGTAGTGAGCGTCTAGTGAATGGTCTGTATTTAAGTAAATAACAAAAGTATTGAACACTCATGGGTCACTGAAATGTGAAATAGTTTGTGTTTGTGTGCAGATCTGTATAGTGGTTAAGGCTTGAGGACAGGAAGCTGAACTTATTTTTGTAAATTGCAGTGGCAATACCACAGCATGTGACGTCATGAGTTTAATGTCTGAGGAAAATAGATATAGTAGATGACTGGCAGGGAGAGTTAAAGACAAAGATAAGAAATTCGATTTTAGAAACACTTTTTGAACACAGTTGATGTACACACTAATGTAAATAATGATATATTGTATTTTATGTTATATGATGTTATTTGGGTATTTACTATTTTTTAATATTTTATATTAATACTCTTATTACTGCGATTTAAATGTCCTGTATTAAAAATAAAGGAATGTTTTTGGTTTTCAGCATCATTTGGATAAATAACTAGGTTTATAGGGTACAGTGGGCTAAAGGCATACTCCAAGAAAAACTGTGCTTTTTACTTCTCCCACGGTGTAGATGTCACACTCTCACAGTCCTTTCAGACTTTTTCATTTAGTCACATGTGTGTTTTTGTCTTAGTTTCCTCTACATTTGCCATGAACGCTCACAATCATCATCACAGCGGTCATTTCTGTTCATCACTTTGTGTATTTAAGTTCTCCACCTTCACTCTGTGTTTGTTGGTTGTCGTTCATGTTTGCGTTTAGTTATGCTGCTATTGTTAGTTCATGTTAACAAAAATAGATTGTATAGAGTTACTTGTATTTTGTAAATTTTTTGTAGAATAAGATCTCTTCTCTCTTCCAGCAGATAAGGATCTGTCTCATATCTGGGTCACCATCCAGCTCGATCATGGACCAGAACACAACCAATTCGACCCAAGAACATTGTGGCTTGTCTGAAATGCCAGCTCGTACATTCTTTATATCTGCATACTCTCTGATTTTTCTGGCAAGCCTGGTACTCAACAGCATTGCAATATATGTTTATTTTTGTAAAGCTACAAGTTCGTCCAGCATCACAGTCTATCTCAAGAATCTTGTTATAGCCGACTTGTTTGTCTGCCTGTGTTTGATATTACGCATTGCCAAATATACGAGCCCTTCAGTGGACATTCAACGCATCTACTGTAACTTTGGTGCTCCAGCTTCCTACCTCAACATGTACTGCAGTATTACCTTCATGGGCTACATTGCTGCAAACAGGTATGAATGTCCGTCCGTCTAGCCGTCCATTCCATATACTTGTGATGAACACCAGTAAAAATATATTTTAATTACAACAAAATAAAAAAATATAATTTTTTTATAATCATAAGATGTATAATTCAGATATTATTTATAACTAAGTATATTATTTAATTAAAATAGTTTTGAATAATATAAAATATATAGTAATTGTTATTTTCATTAAATATAACATTAAAATTGTGTTATGATAATGCAGTTGTATGTATATAAATGTATATGTGTAATTGCAATGATCATAAAATGTTTTTAAAATCTATTATTATATATTATACAAAATGCAATGTAGTGGCCTAAAGTATTTCCAAAGGGTATTTCTGTTTTTGTTGCTTTTTATTGCTGTTTGATTAACTGAGGGAAATATTAGTGTTTTTTTTTAATATTTTAAATCTGAAGGAAAACGTCTCAGGTTACGTATGTAACCATAATTCCCTGAGAGGGAACGAGACGCTGCGTCAATTGCTTTGGTGAATACTTGGACGCTGTCTCGCGAAGCACAATATGTAAACTTCCGTCCACCGAGTGTGAGTGACGGTCGCAGGTCGGTGACGTCACGAACCAGGTCATAAAAGAGCGCCGGTAACCCGGAAGCGGCAGCTTAGAGGTGTCTGAGCAAGCCAGGAAGGCGCAAGGAGCTGAGGCCAAAGACGCAGCATCTCGTTCCCTCGGGAACTATGGTTGCATATGTAACCTGAGACGTTCCCTTTCAAGGGAACTCGCGTTGCGTCGATCGCTTTGGGGAACGATATACCAACGCCACCTCAGTGACAAAGGCCGACGAGTGTCTCGTAGCTCACTACGAGAGGACCCGTGTTCCCGGAGCGGAGTTGAGGTCAAGCTGGTAAAACCTCAGAAAGGTATGCGGGGGAAGACCACCCCGCCACATCACAAACATCAGATAAAGACACACCTGATATATATATATACTATATATGTATATACTCGCGCTAACAGGACAAGTTCATCTAATTATTTATTTTTCTTAGGAGGAACGCTTCTTTGCCGGCAATAAATAGTCAACATGGCGCGCGAGTCACTTACTGGAGAGAAAAGTGGCGAATATTCTCTCATCATTAAATGATGACAATGCCAAACTCTTCAGAGATAGATCATTGCAGTGTCTGTTCTTCTGTTTGATCATACGTAACAGCGGCCACTGGATCTGCCGGAAAAAGGCTGAGATAAGGCAGCGCTCGTCTCACACCCTGCCGTCTGATCCATTCGCGAATCCCAGGACCCAGATCACCGCAGATCTCTCGACTACAGCAGGATCAGATCCCTGGGGAGCGCGAGCCTGGGCGGACTCAGTATCAAAGACCACCAGGTGGGAGCAGAGCATCTACAGCGGTGGCTGGCTACAGTGAATACAGACAGCGCACTCATGCGCTGTCCGAAAATGCTCTGCTCCCATTCACACACATTGATTTGCCATTTGAAAATTGGAGAGCCCTTTTCTTTTAAACTAGTCTAGGGAACTCAAACAACCAGCGCGACAACACAATACACTCTCACACTTGTGCTTGCGAAGACACCAAAAGCTGCTGCTTCACACTCGGTCGACGGAAGTTTACATATTGTGCTTCGCGAGACAGCGTCCAAGTATTCCTCAAAGCGATCGACGCAGCGCGAGTTCCCTTGAAAGGGAACTTAATGAAGAAAGCACACATTGTCTAAAACATAATCAGTTATCAATAATTAGTTGGTTCTCTCTAGTTTTTACATGTGATCATAATTTCTTTGAATGACAGCTTGGACAAAAATTATATTTGAATAATTTGGTTTCAATTGTGTTATCCCAACAAAGCAACAACAAATATTGACTCCAAGAACAACTACGCAACATGCCTAAAAAGTCTTTAACACATTTTTAGCCATACAGTGGAATCCGGTTATGTCGACGCCCTCGGGGGTTACAAAAAAGCGTCAAGATAACCGAGGATCGAGAAAACCAAAAGCCAATATGGTGATTTGTTTGATGAGGCGATCGGCATGCTATAAAAATGTACATACACTGTATATGTTTGCTAACAACAAAAGGCATATGTCCACCAACTAACAGCAGAGATTGTAACGGCTACTTTATGTTTATGTTGGGAATATACCTTTAAGACGGTGTATGCTGTTCTGTGTGCGCTGTTCTTCAAATTTGTATTCTTTTAATTCTTTGTTTCAGGTACATGAGGATTTCAAGGCCACTGGAGACTCATATTTTGCAAACGGTCCGCTCGACCCACTACATCTGCATAGTGACCTGGGCTGTTATGTTGTGTTTTGTTTTTGTCTACGTTGCTGTTTTTGTCAGCGTTGATGAAGAAAACTCTCACTACAGTGGTTTCAGCTGTGAAAGTTTTCATAATAGCTTCCTCAAACAAATTTACTTAGCCATGCAGGTAACTTCCTTTTTATTGTTTGTGTCTGTGTTGGTTTCCCTGATTATCTTTTATTGGGGGACTCTACAGAAGCTTCGTCAAGCTCAGACCACTTTGCCAGAACATCCCGGGAACGCTAAGCTCAGCAGGTCAAAACGTAACATGCGAGTGCTGGTTGCGGTTTTCTGTGTGTGTTTTGTACCGTATCATATGGTGAGACTGCCTTATGTGTTCATCAGCCCCCTGCTGCATGACTGTACAGCAGATCAGGTGTTATTCATCCTAAAGGAGGTGACCGTCCTGCTTGCAGTCCTAAATGCTTCATTGGATCCACTTATCTACTTTGTCTTTTGCAAGACCTTCAGGGCCCAGCTTAACCTTCAAAGATTTCTAAAAAGGAACTAGTAAGTTGAGCGAAGGTGAAAATCTGAACTTCAAAATTCCAAAACAGTCAACATTTGATGGCAATATATGGGCATGAGGTTTGGGTCCTATATGGGTTTGTCCATGGGCTCCATGTCACCTCTATCCGAATTAGTCCCAGTATGAGCCCTGAATGGGATTTTCCATAGTTCCACGTTCCCCCTATCTGAATTAGTCCCAATATGGGCCCCGAATGGTTTTGTCCATGGGTCCCAGGTTGGCCCTGTCTGAATTGGTCCCATTATGGGTCCAAAATTAGTTTGTTTATGGGTTCCATGTCACCCCTATCTGAATTAGTCCCAGTATGGGCCCCAAAATATATTTGTCCTTGGGTCCCATGTTGGCCCTGTCTGAATTAGTCCAAGTTTGGGCCCCCTAGTGAGTTTTTCCATTAGCTCCATGTTACCCTTTTCTCAATTAGTCCCAATATGGGTTTGTCCATGGGATCCATGTCACCCCTATCTGAATTTGTCTCAGTATGGGCCAAAAATGGGTTTGTCCACAGGTTCTATGCTGGCGTTATCTGAATTAGCCCAAACTGTGCCTAATTCAGATAGGGCTGACATGAAACCCATGGTCAAACACATGAAGGGCCCATACCAAGCATGTACTGTACATTGACTACAGAATGAAATGTTGGCTGAAAAAAGATTTACTTTCCTCATATTTGATTTCGTTGTTCAACCATCTTTCGATGAGAGAACTCCAAAAGTTTGTGTAAAACATGCTCATGGTGTTCTCCACCATGTTTTGACAATTTGCATATCTTGCGCTTCAATGGAAGCAAGAACATCTGTCCGAGTTCACTTGATCAATTTACTTGTTTAATTAGTGGCGTAGCAGTTGTCACAGACTCTTACACTCCACCCACTCGTTCCCAGTCATTGGAGTACTGAGCACCTGAATCTGTTCCCAATCAACACACACTATATCACCAGTACTCAGCGTCTGGTATCACTTTATATTCAGACTCTTTCGATGATAATCTGAGTGCCCTTCATTGACGCCCTTCTGAGAAAGGACTCCAGTCAAGTATACCACTTGCTTCAAGGCCAACCTACGCCAGTCGCCTACAGATAAGCCTCAACCCGTGATATCACTCATCAGCTCATCCCTGCATGCCAGTCACTGTTATTGTGGTCTGTCTCGAATAAAAAATGCTTGCCTTGCAGTTGTGTGTCTGCTTTCGTCATGACAGCAGAAGTGCCGAATCATGTCATTTTAAAACTTTTCTTTGTATTTCGCTTCACAAAAATATGAATGTAAACCTGTTTATTCATAAATATTTTAAATATACAAATGTAACATGGATATCTTCACCCTTTATTCAAATATTATTAAAAATGAGCTTGGATTTAATTATTTTCTTTGTGGTAAAGCACTTCAGCATACCAAAAACATGTGCATCTTTTAAGAACCAATTATAATGTAGTCAATGAATGCTTTTTGCTGGAAGCTTTTTTGTATTCCATCCATTTTTATTGCATATGAAAATAATAACTTTAGCAGTAGTTTACCTTTTTGTGCCAATTAGTATTTAGTATTTAGTTTTCTCACATTTAGTTTTTTTTGGTAATTTTTTTTACTTCAGATTTATTTTCCTTTTAAATTGATGGTTCAATCATACTTGTATGTTTAAGAACAAATATCCCCTACAGAAATTACTTTTTGCCACCACTGTAACTGCATTATAATAACTAATAATAAATTATCCAGTTTTATTACAGTCTCATATTCCACAGTGCTCAGCATGGGGTGAGAGAGGAAGCCAGTTTAAACTGTGCCTGAAAAAACAACATCCATATTTAAGTCCCCTTTGAACTCCCACTGAATGCTCATTTGGAGAGCTAATAATAATAAATCAGGAAAGACAACTGTAAAACGTTAAATGTTATTTTGTAAATGTTCTTGATGTATTTTTATGCTCCAATGTATGTTATTTAAGCTACTTTAAGTCATTTAAGTTACTATTTTTAAATGTAAATCCTTAAATGTCACTTTTAAATTAAAATCAGGTATATTCTTTATACATTTTTTTTCTTGTTAGTGAGTCTGGTGAAGCAATGTTAATAATTCACTTAAAAATGGAGCTTAGCTTCCAAACTTCTTACTGCACCATTCTAAAATTTTGGGTGCCATTTACTATAGCTTTGGGTTTGAAGGACTTTTTAGGTCTGCATTTATTTGATCAAAAATATAGCAAAACAGCAATATTGTGAAATTTTATTATAATAACTTTCTATGGTCATTTATTTTGAAAGGTAATTTGACCAGTATATTGCACATTATGCTCACAAATCTCCATATCAGGATTGCATTACCTATGTTTTCTCTATTTTATTTTTGTTTTGTAAAATATTTTCTTGCTTATATTCTCATATTTTGTTGTACCTTATGTTGTCTTGCACTGTTTGTTGAGTCTTAGAGAAGCGTTATTTGACTGATTGTATACTTGTATGTGTTTGTGTCACAATAAAGCTCTTTTGAATTCAGAAACATTTGAGACAAAGTTGATGTTTTATTGAAGCACTCTATGTGTGGTAACACCATCCAATGAGCCATGAAAGAGTCTGACACATTGGCTTGAAGCACTGGAGGAGGAATCTGTTTGTGTACAGAGAAATATCCGTGGAGGAAGCTCTCAGTGGTGAGCAAGTGTTTACCCACGAGACAAGCAGAGCGATTCTGTTAGTTCCTGTGTCAATGTCAACACCCCTTCCTCTGCAATATCATGTGAGGCTCTTCTGCCCAACATGCTGCTGCTTCTCTGTCATGCCAGATGCTGACTCAACTCTTCAAGTAAGTTTCTTTCATTATGTCAAAAGTTTATGAACATTTATTAAATTAATCAGCAGATGTGATAGTTATCTAATGTTTTAGAATTTAGGAATGGCTGAATACATGATATTCAAATTGTCCTTTTAAATTTGATTCAAATCTGTCATGCTTCATGTTGTTCCAAACTCAAATAACCATGACATTTTTCTGTAGAACACAAAAGGAGACGTATGACTCAGTTCAGTTCCATTGTAAACATTATCAGTTATTCAATTAGCTCATTTCGTCTATATAAAGTAGTTCTGCAGAAAACAGTGATTTCATCGTTCAGTTCTCATCAAGTGTAAAATATGTTCAGTGCTGTCAAATCAATAATATTGCTCAATATTAAGGGGAAATTCAGACAGGTTTGGAACAGCCTGGAGGTGAGTAAATGATGACAGATCGTGTTATTTTCAAGTGCTCTATCTCTTTAAGAAAGAACAAATCTGATAAGTCTAATAGTTTAGTGGTTGCCCTTGTTAAAAATTAGTGTACTTAAAATCTTAAAAGTATACTTGCAGATGTAATATTGATTAAATAAAAATACACTGAAGTCTACTTAAAGCGAATATGTTTCTTAGCACACATAAAAAATGTTGGAATTTTTTTTAAAGTTTTACATAAAAAAATGTTTTACTAATAAATTGTTTAACTTTTTTTATGTGTTGAGTAAATGTGCTAAAAGGGCTAGATTATAATTTTTTACAATTGTGTGTTATTCAATATTACATTTTCGCCAATTTATAAAAGCAAATTTAAATGCATAACACAAGTTTCAATAGAAATTAAATTAAAGTACATTTTAGTTCATTTTTTTAATTTATTAGTATCATAAATGTCAGCAAGCGGAGTGGTGTGCGATATGGACATACAAGGAGATGCAGGTTTCAACAGAAACTCTTTATTCAAAAAGGCAAAACAAAGCACTTTGAATATAAACAAAAACAAAGCGGCACGCTAGGAACACACAGAGACACGGAAGACAGCGACAGTTCAAACTTGAAAATATTCAAAGTATATTTCCATAATAAGTATTTTAAAAGTAAAAAGCTAAAGTGCACTTAGGTTACGTGTTTCCACCCTAGGTTTTATTTAAAGTCCTGGGGTGGAAAAAGTGTCAAAAAAATCTTTTCATATAGAATTGGACAAAGATTCATAAACGTGAAATTTGTAGTCCTTATTGTTTCAGGACATCAGCAAAAAAGCCTATTGAAGAACCAGGCCAAAATATTTTGTGGTATCATCATCAAAGTATGTACTAAAAAAGTGCTTTCATTTTCCGTTTTAGATATGGACTACAACATTACACAGATGGAACAGAAAAATGCCATGAATGTCAGCAGTGTGTTCCCAGATCAGGTTCTGCCTGTGTTCTACTCCATCATCTGTGCTTGTGCCTTCATTCTCAACACTCTTGCTGCTTGGATCTTCTTCAGGATTCCCAACTCCTCGGCTTTAGTTGTCTACCTAAAAAACATGGTGGTGGCAGACATCCTGATGCTGTTTACCTACCCGTGGCGTGTGATGGGTGACCTTGGCTTTGGTGGCTTGCAGTTGAAGCTGATAGTTTGCCGATACACAGCTGTGCTTTTCTACCTCAGCATGTACACAGGAATAACCTTTATGAGCCTCATCAGCCTGGAGCGCTATTTCAAAATCGTCCGAAGCACTTCTGCCGTCTCTTCCCTTCTGCAGCGTGTTTCAGTAGCGAAGGCTCTCGCGCTGCTGGCTTGGGCCGTCATGATGTTCTTCATGTTGCCGAACACCATATTAACCAACCAACCCATACCTGAAAATTTTTCCTGCATTGCCCTGAAAAGTAAACTGGGTCAGCGCTGGCATGAAATTTCAGCCCACTTCATCGTTGGAATATTCTGGGCGGCGTTCATGTTGATGGTGTTTTGCTACACCTCCATTGCCTGTCATGTGTACCGCTCTTACAAACGGGTACAACGGAACAGCAGTGAGGCTCGACGACGATCCAATCGAAGCATCTTTAGTTTACTGGCCGTGTTCGTCTTCTGTTTTGTACCCTACCACATTTGTCGAGTTCCCTACACACTTAGCCAAAGGCCCGAGGCTGGTTTTAGCGCATACAACCGATTTGTTCTCTTTCAGGTGAAAGAAGCTACACTCTTCCTGTCCGCTCTTAACGTCTGTCTGGATCCCGTCATTTACTTCTTCATGTGCAGGACATTCAGAGAGTCACTTTTGCGTAAGATTTCGTCTGTAAACCAAGAAAACAGGAGGCCTTCAATAGGTACTGGGCTGAGTATCAGCAATCTGTAATCTGTCAGAGGAAGAGCTACAAAGGAAACGAGCATTAGCCATTTACAAGATGGAAAAGCAGATTGTAAATGTTTGATTTCACATTTTAAAACCACATACCTAGCTGTGGTTTCCTTGCATGAGAAAATGCAGAATGAGGAAGCAAAATGTCACACCGAGTGGTGTTTTCCGAAAAACCAAAATCAAACCACATCTCTCAAACTCATTTACTGAAATAAGCCAGTTCTTTGAGGGAAGGTATAAATTAAAATGCTGCCTCATTTCATTTGAAATCTGACTTTAAATTAAATGTTCCAAACGTTGTCGCAGTAATGTCCCAGAAGAACCATTTTTGGGTCTGTGAAGAACCTTGGCATCAATAGTTCTTCAGAGAACTTCTTTTATTCTTGGAGTGTAGAACATTTTAATAATCTGAAGAACCTTTTTTACTATAAAGATCCTTTTTTCGTATGTTTTCATGGGTGTCAAAGGTTCTTCATGGAACCATAGATGCCATTAAAAAATGATATCTATTTTTAAGTGTGTATTTCCTTCTGTGGAATATAAATTTGAAGAACATCCCAAACAACATATTCCATACAATCCAATCAAATGAAACTTTGGGCGACAAGATCCAAATTGACCAAAAAAAGGAATGTTTGAGGAACGGTCCAAAATGTCTTCACTCATGGAAAATGTTGCTCTTTTTGTTGCAATATGCAATTCTCAAATCAAATATGATCTTATCATGTGGTGTTGCCATCATTATGGGACATTTGACGGATATGGTGACAAGATTAGTGTCATTAGTACACAAGTAGTGATTTATACAAATGTTCTAATTAATTTCAAAGACAGAAATTAGGTTAATACCAATTTTCATAACATGGAAAAATGCTGCCAAAATAAATCTTCACAAAGTCTTCCACAGAAGAAAGAACATATTATGGGTTTGGAACAGGATGTGGGTGAAAGAATAATGACATTTAGGGTTGATCTTCCACTTTAAAATGTCACTCCCACACACTGGTGAGACTCTTTGGCTCAAAAAAAGACAGAATATGTTTAGACTTCATGGTTACGAGATGCAGAACCCTTTTTCATTGGTTTTTACCAATTCAATCGAAATTACATAGCTTGCTTCTTATGCGGCAATAAAAAAAACAATAGAACAATTAGCACTAACTGAAAAGATTTAAAGATTCGTCTAGTCACTAGACTCTAGTGCGGGTTTACATTGTGGCTGCTGTCTTTGATTGACACGCGGCTCCATTACAGGTTTGTAATGTATGCTCTATTGCATACTCTTAACAGACTGTATTAGAGATGCTAATGTAGTTGTTCTGTGAATGGGACATTTCAAGACTCACACCTGTGAGTAAATGCAGTTGTCATTCCCAAAAATTGACATTAAGATCGTAGCCTTTAGTAACTCTGATTTATGATAATGTGTCATTACAGAATGGGTTCATAATATTTCACTTTTTTAATAAGAAAGAATGCTACACTTCATTACATATTGGTAGCTTCTTTAGCTCAGTGAGTCTCATTAACATTACATATTTCCTGCTTTATAAGCCGACATCATGGGGATACCATAAAACTTATGTTCTTAATGTGAAACTTAGCTGTAGACTGAAAATGTATTCTTTACACTATTTTTCTTTTAATGTTAATAAGAAAATCTACAAATTAGTAATGACGCAGGTACCATGGGTAACACCATCAGTTTAACAAGTCAAAATAAAGCTATGGTGGCATCACAGGAGAAGTGTCATGTGACTGTGAGCAATGCTATAGATTTTCTGATTACATTAATTATTTTTAGGTAGTAAAATCTTTTTTATTATATATATATATATATATATATATATATATATATATATATATATATATATATACTGTATATATATATATATATATATTTTATTTTATTTTTTATTTTTTTGCCTGAAAGGATTGAATTGTAGATACATTTATGTGACTTACCTAAAGTTACTGTTTGTCTAGTTTAAGAATTTGTATTCATGCTAACATGTTTCATGCGAAATTGTGGCTGTTTGGGGTGGGGATAGGTGTTATAGTTCATTAAAAATGTCACAGCCAATCCCTTATAACGATTCCATTGTGTTCAGTTGTCAATCATATTGTTATACAGTGGAGATCATGTGCAATGCAGAACGAGGAGATGGATGTTTCAAACTGAAACTCACTTTAATATAAACGAGAACAGAAGACTTTAAATACAAACTCAAAGAAGCACACCTGTGCAGTAACAGAATTGCGAATAACTCAGAACAAGAATCACAAAAGGAGACCAAGAGACATCCACATAACTTCATTAACATTATTACAACAACCTACCAAGACAAGGGGTCTTTTGTTTTTATACAAAAGGGAATGACAAACACCTGGGTAGACTAATGATGAAAGTGATTGACAAGACAGGTGCAGGAAGGCCACAGGAAGATACATAAAAGGGACCTGGAAGTAAAACATGATACACCCGACAGGAAGTGACAAATGACCTTACACACAGTGTAAAGATTTTTGTGTGTAAATGTATTTCCATCATAATTTATGTGTAATTTAAATAATCTTAGTGGATAAGAACGTCATCAATTGAGCGCATACATTTTTTTGTGCAATTGTTTTAGAATTTATGGGCCCTTTTTTTAGAGTGATATCCCTAAATTTGTATAACAATGGATGAGTGGCAGTTAGTGACTAAATGTGTCAGGAATACAATTCACACACAACCACCAACATGGCAGTTATTTTTGAGCACAATTTCCCCAAAAGTCCCAAAAGAAATACAGTAATATCTCGGTTTACGAGTGACTCAGTATATGAGTAAATCGGTGTACGAGCATGGAAACTAAACCGGTGTACGAGGATGGAAAGTCAAATCGGTGTACGAGTATTGTGTACAAAATTTACATAGAAGAGTCAGGTAAAGTGCGAGTTACAGTAAAAGTATTTTTAGAGTTTAATTGTAAATTATTAATAAGTATTTATATGAGATCTTAATGGTTATGCTTAATGGCAGCCATATCACCCTGTAGCCTAAGACTGGTTGCCCACTGACGCTAAGCAGGGTTGAGCCTGGTTTGTACCTGGATGGGAGACCTCCTGGGAATGACTAGGTTGCTGCTGGAAGTGGTGTTAGGAGGCCAGCAGGGGGTGCTCACCCTGCGGTCTGTGTGGGTCCTAACGCCCCAGTATAGTGACGGGGACACTGTACTGCAACAAGCACCGTCCTTCAAATGAGACGTTAAACCGAGGTCCTGACTCTCTGTGGTCATTAAAAATCCCAGGATGTCCTTCGCAAGAGTATGGTGTAACCCTGGCATCCCTGGCCAAATATGCCCATTGGCCTTGGTCCATCATGGCCTCCTAATCACCCCCTTACACTAAATGATGTTTTATTAACAAAGTTCGGGAGGAACACGTCCAAGGATGAAAGCAATCAACTCATCATCAGCAATTACACCTCATCCTATCAGCATGAGAGGAAGCGTGTATATATAGCCATGTTCGACTCACCTACATCCCTCGACAGTTTACGGCATCCCTCCACCACCCCGGCTCCTCAAACTTAATTGTTCCTATCAGTGTCAGGAATACGGGGGGAGTGCTCCAGGTTCGGGCTAAATACAGAGCTCGGAGCCCTCTCCTCGGACAGCACGCCAAATACGCATACCTTTAATACTCCTGAGTCATTGGTAAGTGTGAACTCGTGAATTGGCTTCATTGCTCTGTCTCCTCTCCTTAGCTGGTGTGTGGTGAGCGTTCTGGCACAGGTTGCCGTCGCATCATCCAAGTGGATGCTGCACACTGGCGGTTGAGGAGATCCCCCCCCCCCCCCCCCCCCCCCCCCCCCCCCCCAAGCGCTTTGAGCTCTGGAAAAATGTAACATTATTATTATTATTGTTATAATTTTGAATGTAATTAATAGGTTAAAACCCCCTAAAAATATTTAAAATGGGCATTTATGGTCGTGTGGAACGAATTAAAGTGATTTTTAGTGCATTCTTATGGGGAAAATTGTTTTGGTGTACGAGCATTTTGGGTTACGAGCTCGCTCTTGGAATTAATTAAACTTGTAAACTGAGGTATTACTGTACAATATAATGTTTTTTGGAACTTTATATTTATATTGAACACTTCACTCGAAAGTGATTATTAAGTTCTTACATGAAATAGATTGTGTGGATTGTATTTCAGCAACTTACCTGTCATTGTTACATCCATGCTTAGATAGTGTGAAGCAAGACTCATCTCAGTAGTGGGATAGGTTGCATCACCGGAACTCTCTGCATTTGACAATAACTCACATAATCTGTGACTGAGAAGTACATGTCCAAGTGAGTTTTATTTTTACTAAACAATTGTGTCTACCATGTATCAAAGTATGAGAGAAGTATGAGAGTTACTGATGCTCAAACAAAAAGTGTTACTTTCATCCAGCTACAGAATGTTGAACTTGCCTACATGAAACGAAACGAATATGTGTTATTCATACAGCTGTTCCTCTATTTACTGGAATCTCTTTATCACTTTATCATGTTTATCAAGTTGTCACATTATTCAAATTTAGCAAGACAATATTCAAATGATCTACATTTTTCTGCATCAAAATGCATGTGTTTTTATGATTTTCACTTTCATCATTGTGCGAGCACAACAAAGTTGGACAAACAGCAGAGTCAAAGGCTTACAAGTGGATTTAAAGTAAGTCCAGTTTGATAAAGCAGTTAATTTCTTGATAGCTAATTAACATTTACAATTATTCATAGAATACTGTTTCGTGTACAGATTTAATACTAATATGTGGTGCCTCGAAAGATAAATATGTTTGTAAATTTAAACTACATTGGATGAATAAATAATTAATATAGTTAAGTTAGATTATAGTTATGCTTGTTAATAAATTTGTGTAATTAAATATCGTCCTGAGAATCACATTAAGAACAAAACAAAATCTGCAAGTTTTCTTTAAAAATGTGGGTCATTCTGTGTCAATTCAACTACATTACAGAAACTTCCTCAGCTAAAAATCTGTGATTTGTAAATATTTTTCTGTAGAAACACCAAATATTATATTTCATTAATTTACTTTATTTTGTTGAGGGAGATCAGAACGACAATTTTTACCTGATATTTGATGTCAATTTACAAGAGGTGGAAAATAATTTTAGAAAAATGGAAAATTAAGAGAAAAATTGTAGAAAAATGTTACGTTTGGTGGCTGGTTTATTCAAAACTAAAAACAAAAAGGAACAGGGGATGAATTTGGCAGCGGGTCAGTAATGGCCTGGGGAGGAATATCCTTGGAGGATTACACATAACTCCATGTGCTCCAAGGGAGCCAATGGTTCCCTTACTGCTATTAGGTACTGGGGTGAAAGCATCAGACATGGTGTCAGAACTTACGTTGGTGCAGTGGGCCCTGGCTTCCTGCTGATGCATGATAGTGCTTGGCCTCATGTGGCTAGAGTGTATGTAAGCAGTTTTCAGATGTAAAAAGGCATTGATACCAGACTTGAATTAATTTGAGACCCTCTGGGATTTTATATATTGGAGCATCCAAAGCTGCCAAGTCTAGCAACTAACTCATGCACTGATGAAATTAATTTAAATGTTTTCAAGCTGGTGGTGGATTGGCGGAAGGAATTCTGTGCATACTCTGCCCAGGGAAGGTAGTGGTTCTCCAAATTTCTTGCAACTTCCACTCAGTCTGGCCATTCAACTATGAGTTTTCTCACTGGCTGTGACTCCGAGCAACTGAAAGAATACTCTCCACATCCAGGATATAACTGTGGGCCACAATTGGAGACAATTTCTTCTGGTAACCCAAAATGACTAAACTCATGTTGAAAGAGCATTATCATGGTCTACATGGCAAATGGAAGGCCCTTGAGAGGAATCAGCTAGCAAACTGAGGGGAAGCAGTTCAAGGCTACTAACACACAGGTGTAGGAATGTGGGTTCTTATGGTTACAGTAAAGGTGAAGCAAGTGAATGGGATGTCAAACGTACGGCCGTGGGCTAGATCAGGTCCGCTAGGGGTTTCAGTCCGGCCCGGGAGATAAATCTGCAATATATGAAAAAAATAATTTTCATTTTCGGCGGAACTAACAGCAGATGGCAGCACTGAACTTCAAGGTTTGAGTGGCGTTTAGTTCGATCAGATTACCCGCTTTTCTATTGGCCCTGGCACCCTCATCATCAAAATTTCTTTGTCAAAAAAGTGAAAAGTCGACACAGAGTGTCGGATTTTTCAAGAAAAATTGACCTCTTTCTATATGTTCACGGAGGTGAATTGGAATCCCGTGTGCCTGGTGTGCATGCAACAGGTTTCGGGGGTTAAGGAAAATAAAATTCACCACCACTATGAAACTGGTAATCATGGAGTTTAGGTGCCTATATTCAAAAACCACAAAATAAGCAATAGGGACTTAAAGATAATCATACATAGACAAGGAATGCAACAAAACATGTTTAATCCAACATCTACACTGGATAATTAGCAGCTATAGCAGATAATGCAGCTGCATACGTCATCGTTTCGAAATCGATTTCAGATCACAAACTTGTGAGGTAGGATGGAAATAGGATGCGTGACATGCCAAACTGTCTTTTAAGTTTGCGTTTAAGTTTGCGTTTGGCACGCATCCACATATTCTCGACGTTGTTTGTCGTTTGGATCTACGAAGTTGTGCTGATGAACCACAATGTTGTGAGTGTAGAATCCTTGGCATAAGTTGGAAAGATATGTATATGCTGCCGAGCCGTCTGAAATTAAGCTATCTGTGACCATTTGAATATAGGCACCTAAAGGCAAGGCAAGTTTATTTGTATAGCACATTTCATACACAATGGTAATTCAAAGTGCTTTACATAAAGAAGAATGATAAAAATAAAGCATTAAAAATGATTAAAAGAATAAAAAGATAATACGTATAAAATAAAATGCAAACAGTTCGTATATAGCACAGTGCTCAATCTGCAAATGCATAGGTAAAAAGATGTGTTTTGAGTCTTGATTTGAATGTGGCTACTGTTGGAGCACACCTGATCTCTTCTGGAAGCTGGTTCCAGCTGCGACTGGCGTAACAGCTAAAAGCAGACTCTCCTTGCTTTGAGTGAACCCTGGGTATTACTAAGTGACTTGATCCTGATGATCTTAGTGATCTGTTAGGTTTATATTCTATGAGCATATCTGCAATGTATTGAGGTCCTAGGCCATTGAGTGATTTATAAACAAGTAACAGTACTTTAAAATCAATTCTAAATGTAACTGGAAGCCAGTGCAAGGACCTAAGGACTGGTGTGATGTGTTCATATTTTCTGGTTCTGCTCAGAATCCTGGCAGCAGCGTTCTGTACGAGCTGAAGCTGTCTTATGGTCTTTTTGGGAAGGCCAGTGAGGAGCCCATTACAATAATCCACCCTGCTGGTGATGAAAGCATGAACAAGTTTCTCTAAGTCTTGATTGGAGACAAAGCATCTAATTCTTGCAATATTTTTGAGATGATAATATGCTGATTTAGTTATTGTTTTTACATGGCTACTGAAACTCAGGTCTGACTCCAAAATCACACCAAGATTCCTGACCTGATTTTTAGTTGTTTGACCCCTAGAGTGAAGGTATGCGTTCACTTTGAGAACTTCATCTTTGTTTCCAAATGCAATGACTTCAGTTTTGTCTTTGTTTAACTGAAGGAAGTTTAGGCACATCCAGTTTTTAATTTCATCAATGCATTGACACAGGGAGTCAATGGGGCTGTAATCATTAGGTGATAACGCGAGGTAAATCTGGGTGTCATCTGCATAGCTGTGATATGCAATTTGGTTCTTTCTCATTATTTGGCTCAGTGGCAGCATATATAAGTTGAACAGGAGGGGTGCAAGTATTGAACCTTGAGGGACTCCGCATGTCATGGATGTCCACTCAGACTTATGGTCACCGATACTCACATAATAACCTCTCCCTTCTAAGTATGACCTGAACCATTTAAGAACCATCTCAGAAAGCCCAACCCAGTTTTCCAGCCTGTCAAGGAGAATGTTGTGATCTACAGTGTCAAACGCAGCACTGAGGTCGAGTAAAACCAGCACTGATAATTTACCTGAATCTGTGTTAAGACGAATATCATTTATTATCTTTATGAGTGCTGTCTCTGTGCTGTGATGTGGTCGGAAACCAGATTGAAAGTTGTCAAAGTATCCATTCAAGCTTAAGAACTTGTTCAGCTGATTGAAAACAACTTTTTCAATGATCTTGCCTATGAAAGGAAGATTTGAGATTGGTCTGTAATTGCTCAATATGATGTTATCCAGATTGCTCTTTTTCAGAAGGGGCTTAACAACTGCAGTTTTTAGGGATTTTGGAAAAGTCCCAGAAAGAAGTGAGGCATTTACCACTTCTAGGATATCTGCTTCTAAACAGTTAAACACGCTTTTGAAAAAAGATGTGGGAAGTATGTCAAGGGCGCAGGTTGATGTTTTAAGGTGCTGTACTGTTTCTTCCAAAATTTTACCATCAATTGCTTCGAAAACAGACATAATAGCTACTTTCTGAGGTTGTGGTCTGATCTGTTTTACCCCAGTGCAGCTCAAGGATGTGCTGATCGCCTTTCTGATATTATTTATTTTCTCAGAGAAGAAGGAAGCAAACTCACAGCATTTGCTGTCTGAGAGCATTTCACTGGGAATCTGACTTGGGGGATTTGTTAGTCTCTCTACAGTAGCAAAAAGAGTGCGGGTGTTGTTTAAGTTTCTGTTTATAATATTTGAGAAGAAGGTCTGTCTAGCTTTGCCTAGTTCCACATTGAAAGCATGAAGGTTATCTTTATAGATGTTATAGTGGATTTCAAGATTTGTCTTTCGCCACATGCGCTCAGCTTTTCTGCATTGTCTTTTCATATTTTGCACTGCTGTTGAATTTCTCCAGGGTGCTTTTTGTCTGCCACTCTTCTTCCTGACTTTCACAGGAGCAATGTTATCAATAACATTCTGAACTTTTGAGTTAAAAGAATCAAGAAGAAAATCAACAGAGTCTGCAGATATGCTTGGTGTTAAAGATATAGCCTTCATAAACAGAGCACTAGTATTCTCATTTAAGCATCGCTTTTTGACCGAGATAGATCTAGCTTCAACAGTCGGAGAGATCAATATATCAAAGAAAATACAGAAATGATCTGATAGAGCTACATCCTTAATGACAATGGATGAGATGTTTAGACCCTTACTGATAATTAAATCTAGTGTATGTCCTCGATTGTGTGTGGGTCTATGTACATGCTGAGTCAGATCAAAAGTATTCAAAACTGTTAGAATTTCTTTTGCCATTTTGGATTCTGCATTTTCTATGTGGATGTTAAAGTCCCCAGTAATAGCAAAACAGTCAAACTCTGAGGAAGTTGCTGATAACAGTTCTGTAAAGTCCTCCACAAAGGCTGGAGAGTATTTTGGAGGCCTGTAAATGACTAAAAGTAGAATGCGAGGAGCACCTTTTAACACAATACCCAAATATTCAAAAGACAAGTAATCACCAAATGACACTTGCTTGCATTGATAGACATCTTTAAATAGAGCAGCTTCACCTCCACCTCTCCTAACAGCTCTGCAGACACTCATAAAAGTAAAGTTAGGAGGGGCTGTTTCATTCAGGATTGTTGAACTGCAACTGTCTTCAAGCCATGTTTCATTTAGAAGCATAAAATCTAGATTGTTTGTGGTTATTAAATCATTGACTAGAAGTGATTTATTTTTAAGTGAACGGATGTTTAAAAGTGCTAACTTAACAGTCTTACTTTCTGTCTCTACAGTAATCTTAGTTTGGCGTGAATATGCAACAGATTAAGTGGGTTTGCCAAACGGTTTGAGAAGGCCTTTGGCTTTCTATCACGTAATAAAACTGAAATAGCGAAAGCAACAGGCACACTGGGTTCCCGCTTGTTCTGTAAACATTTGACAAAGTCACTGTTATCATAGCGGGGACCCGACACACATCACTGAGAGCTTTTATCAGTTGTTTTTGGTTCACCTAGAACAGATGGAGGAGGGTGAGGGCCCTGGCGTTGTGGTAGCGGCCGAAGAGCTCTCGCAGGAGGAATGGGAGGTTGAGCTGGGCCCACAGGCTTTGGTGGTTGTGGAGCTCGCCGCTTTTTTGTTGATGTCTGGGGGCTCGCAGCAAAAGAGTGGGCGAGTTTGGTTCCAGCATACACCAGTTCCTCCATTTTCTCAGAGAAACACAGCAGAGGGGATGCTGGGGAGAGGGATAGCGTATCCGGTGAGAGAGGCTGTTGCTCTGGTGTTACTGGTGGCTGTAATATGTTGTCCCTGGCTGTTTTCCCGAAAGTCGTCCTTGGCTGCTGAAACTTGGAGCAGTTCTAACACGTCACTGTCTATCGGTGAGCTCTCTGGGCAGGGCTCAGTCAGGATTGTGTCCGTGAACAGTGGTTGTTGTGGCTGCGTGGTGTTATCGCTGTCCTTGTGGGATGTGTCAGCCGCATGTCCATTCAGGTGCTGAAATGAAGTCCTGTGGTCAGCTGTACTCTGTCCAGGTGTGTTTGTGCCATTCAGATTAGGTGGATTTGCACACACTGCTGAAGGATGATGGAGGGAGAAGTAGATATTGTCCTTTAGCACTCTTGAGCCCAGTTTGTTTGGGTGCAGGCCATCATGTGTGAACAACTGTCTCTGACTCCAGAACAGATTGAAGTTGTCGATGAAATTCAGTCCCTTTAAGTTGCAGGTTTTTTGCAGCCATGTATTAAGCCCAAGCAAACGTGTAAATCTATTTGTTCCTCTTGCTGGGAGTGGTCCACTGATGAACGACTGAACTTTTAGACTTCTGAGCATTTCAAAAAGTTCATTGAAATCCCTTTTAAGGAGTTCTGACTGCTCCTTCCGAATATCATTCTTTCCCACATGGATGATTAGTCGGTTTGCAGTTTTATATTTCATCAGAATGCTCTTAAGTTCCCTGTTTACATCAGAAACTGTTGCTTGTGGAAGGCAGCATGTAGTTGTATCCCTGCTGCTAATATTTCTGATAATAGAGTCACCCACTATCAGAGTCCTGGGCTCGGCTGCTCTAAGAGCTGAGTGTCGCTGTCTGCTCCACCTTGAGCGGCAGTTAGCATCGGTGTTAGCTGCTGGCTGATTTGATCTGTGTCCGATCATGTTTGGGGATTCCTCAACCACATTCATCATGTCTGGAGATTCCTCACTCACATTCATTAACACTTCAAATCTGTTCTCCAGATGTATTGGCGGTGGTAGGGAGCTAGTGTTTGGGGTAGAGGACGCTACAAAATGCGATACTCGTGACAATCTGATGTCTCGAGTGCCTTTGGGTCTTGCTCCCTGTTTGTGCCATCGATTAGTATGTTGATCAATTTCGGCACTCAGTATGGCCTGTTTAGGAGCATTAGATTCATGGGACTCACCGGCTGTGTGCTGAGGACGTCCATGATGAAGCTCTGTTGTGTGTTCCGTCTGGTTTGGTAGTCCCACAAGTAGCTTTGTTTCAAGAACTGCAATCCTTTGTAGAAGTCTGTGGCAGTTTGTGCAGCAGGTAGATTCTTCAACCAGAGGCATATTATTTCTAATCTTTTGAGTGTAGGCAGCTGTGTTTTCCCTTCTCCGGAATGTAAGCTGATGGCTGCCGTCAATGGGAGGCTGGTTTGAGAAAAATTCCCCTTTTTTGTTGCAATTCTTCCAGTTAGAAACTTTGTTGGTGCCAATATTTGTCGTTTGAGGCACATACAAATTGTAGAGCTGCAAAAGCAGGATGTTTCAGGACCATACTTTTGGTTTGCATATAGAGAGGTTCCCCAGGCCTCCACTAGCTATTCACCATTCAAACTGCTCTATGGCCGCCAGGTAAGGGGCCCATTGGATGTGCTTAAGGAGTCATGGGAGGGGGACAACCAGTGAGAGCAATCTAGCATAGTATCCTATGTTTTGAATATGAGGGAAAAGATGGAAACTATGTCAGAATTAGTCCATGACAACATGACCAAGGCTCAGCAGCTGCAGAAAACATGGTATGACAAGTCTTCGAGGAAAAGTACACTCATACCAGGCCAGAAGGTGTTGGTCCTCCTGTCAATGTTATACAGTAGCCTGCTTGCAAAGTGGCAAGGACCGTATGAGGTACTGAGAAAGGTGGGAGAGACCAATTATGAGATCAGCATGCCAGACCGGTGAAAAGTTGTTCCACGTTAACTTGCTCAGGCCATGTCTGGACAAACAGATTTCAGTGGTGGAACAGTTATGGGCACAGACAGTAGAGGACGAGGAGGAAGATAACAAACAGTGTTTTCCATCTAACAAAGGCCTTACCACCTTACCCAACCTGAACCATCTGTCTCCGGAGCAGAAATTGCAGATGGAAGCTAAGAGACAGACCTGGAAAGATTGAGGTGACACAACATGACATTCGTCTTCTGGCACTAGGCCCTATCCGACAGACCTTCTGCAAAGTTCCAGCATGACTTGTCTCACACCTGAAGAAGGAAATTCAGGTCATGCTGGATCTACAGGTAACTGAACCATCAAAGAGCGAGTGGTGCAGCCCGGTAGTTCTTGTACAAAAAAAAGATGGTACATTAAGGTTTTTTGTTGACTTTTCAAAGTTAAATGCCATCTCAGCGTTTGACCCATATCCTATGCCTAGGGTCAATGAATTGGTGGAACATCTGGGCAAGGCCAAAAGTACCTGAGCACATTAGACTTGTGTAAAGGCTACTGACTGACACAGCTAAAGAACTAAAGGGCCCCATCTGGGCTATATTGTTTTAAGGTCATGCCGTTTAGACTGCACGGAGCAGCAGCTACATTTCAGCGGCTGATGGATCAAGTGCTCTCTGGCACTGAAGACTTTGCAACTGCCTATATTGATGATGTAGTAATTTACAGTGCATCCTGGAAGGAACACTTGGCAGTGGTGTTCAAAGAATACAAGATGCAGAGATGGTGGCTATGTCCTGGCAGGAGGTGTCAAAAAGCCACAAGTCAAAAAAGTTCATACTGTACGGTTTTGTCCTCCACCAACAACAAAAAAGAGGGTCAGGGGCCTCATTTATAAAACTTTGCCTAGGATTTACGTCAGAAGTGGCGTAAGGATGAAACATAGGACGTGCGTGCGCACAGAAATATTCGGATTTATAAAACCATGTGCACGCACATCCTACGCGGGTTTCCCTTTATAAATCACAATCAATTCTAAATGTAGTGCAGCTTTTGCGGCTTCATGTCACGCCCATGGTTGCCCATAAATAGTCCGTGAAACGCCCACAAGTTAATATTCATGGATTGCGAAATCATGGCAAGCACTGAGAGGAAATCAAAAAAACGTAACTTCACTCAATGTGAAGTTGAAGTTATCGTTGGCGAGGTGGAAAAGAGGAAAAGCATTTTGTTTGCAGGGTACAGTGTGGGCATTACTAATGCCAAAAAGGCTCTTGAGTGGCAAAAGGTTGCAGACGCCGTAAACGCTGTGGCTTCACAATGTCGGGCCGTGGCCGAAATAAAAAAGAAGTGGTCTGACATCAAAGTCGAGACAAAAAAGCGTCTAGCGCTCCATCGCAAGAGTGTGTCTGCCACAGGTGGGGGAAAGGGGACAGCGGAGCTGACCCCTCTTGATGAGAGACTAGCGGCAATTATTGGTGAATCCTTATTAAGTGGAGTGGTGACTGAAGCGGAGGGGGACACTGACATTTTTTGTTCCAGACGGACCGTTTTTGACTGCTGCACTGCTGTTTCCTGTCTGCTCGAGTGGATTACGTTTGCGTTTGTACTGACATATAAACTTGATTTTTGTTTTAGATCTTAAACTCGACGTTCGTTTGTATTGCTAAATACAATATTAGATTATTTAATATATTGTAATCGTTAGCTTTAATCTAAGTCGCTAAACGCGTTAGCATTGTGCTATCTTACTGTCCGTGCATACAGCGTTTTTCTCGCTCGCGCCTTTTTTCCCGACTTCATCAAACAACTGGTCAACAAGTTGGATCAACACACGCGGTGAGTCATGTCATCTTCTCTCAAAATTGTCACTTGCACTGCCTGCTTCATGCATAGTCTTTCTGTCTCTGTCAGCTGTGAAGGCTTCACATGTCATAAATGTAGGGACATAATTAGGCTGACAGAGAAGGTTTCAGAATTAGAGACACGCATCCAAACTTTAATCGAGGATAGTAAGAATGCAAGGGCTTTAGATACTACTTTGGATGCGACTAGCTTAGCAAACCCTGTACATTGTTCGGTTCCGGCTGTAGAGCCCGTGCAGCAGGGCAACTGGGTGACTGTGAGACGGCATAATCGCGGGTCAAAAAACCACTGTTCCATTCCGATCAGAACATCAAACAGGTTCTCCCCACTCAGTGACGCACCCACTGAGAAACCTGTTGAAAGTGCCCTAGTGATTGGCGATTCTATTACTCGGAATGTGAAAATAGAGACTCCAGCCACCATAGTCACATGTTTGCCGGGAGCCAGAGCGCCTGACGTCAAAGCAAATTTAAAAGTGCTGGCTAAGGCTAATCGTAAATATTCTAAGATTGTTATTCATGTCGGCGCTAATGATGTCCGACTTCGTCAGTCGGAGATCACTAAAAGTAATATTAAAGAGGTGTGTGAACTCGCAAGTACGATGTCAGGCACTGTAATTTGCTCTGGTCCTCTTCCTATGCGCAGGAGTGATGAGATGCTTAGCAGATTATCCTCACTCAATGGCTGGATGTCTAAGTGGTGCCCGCAGAATAACATAGGGTTTATAGACAATTGGAAAAGTTTTTGGGGCAGACCTGACCTGTTGAAAAGAGATGGTATTCATCCCACCTGGGATGGTGCCGCTCTTCTCTCTAATAATTTGGCATATAGTCTTAGAGCTAAACCTTGACTAACTGGGGTCCAGGTCAGGAAGCAGACAAACTGGCTAAACCGACCGTCTGCTAGCTGTCTCACGTCACAGAGGTCAGATAAATTCCAACACATAGAGACTCTTTCACCTAGATATCATCCTATAGAGATTGTGTCTGTTCCCCGAATTAGCAAATACAAAAATCTATCAAAATCGTTTAAGAGTAAAAATTTAATTGATTTACAAACAGCTAAGAACGGATATAACACAAATGAACAAATGATAAAGCTTGGGTTACTGAATATACGATCCCTTTCCTCAAAAGCACTTATTGTAAATGATATGATTACAGATCATAAACTAGATGTGCTGTGTTTGACAGAAACTTGGCTAAAACCAGACGATTATATTACTTTAAATGAGTCCACCCCTCAAAATTACTGTTATAAACATGAGCCTCGTCTGAAAGGTAAAGGAGGAGGTGTTGCTGTAATTTATAGTAACACGATCAGTACTGCTCAAAGGTCTAATTTGAAATATAATTCTTTTGAAGTGATGGTCCTCAATGTAAAATTATCTAGTGCAAGTAATAATTCCTGTTTAACTTTTGTGCTGGCTATTCTATACAGGCCACCAGGGCACCATACAGACTTTATCAAAGAATTTGCTGATTTTCTCTCAGGATTAGTAATGTCTGCAGATAAAGTCATAATCGTCGGTGATTTTAACATCCATGTAGATAATGAAAAAGACGCATTGGGATTGGCATTTAGAGACATTTTAAACTCTATTGGAGTTACACAACATGTATCAGGACCCACTCATTCTCGTAATCATACTTTAGATCTAATATTGTCATATGGGATCAATGTTGATACTGTTCAAATTCTGCAGCAGAGCGATGACATCTCAGATCATTACTTAGTTGCGTGTAGATTACCTTTAGCCAAAGTCGAAAAACTAACTCCCTGTTATAAATATAGTAGAACTATCACTCCTAACACAAAAGATAGCTTTATAAATAATATTCCCGATCAGTTTCATCTACTTAACATCCCAGATAGCCTAGAAGAACTTGATGTTGCTACAGAAACTATAAACTCTCTCTTTTCCAGCACTTTAGACACTGTTGCTCCGTTACGCATAAAGAAGATTAAAGAAAATAGTCCAACACCGTGGTACAACGAGCACACCCGGGCCCTCAAGAGAGCAGCCAGAAAAATGGAGCGGAGCTGGAAAAAAACTAAGCTAGAGGTTTTTCGCATTTCATGGAAAGACAGCTCTATTGCATTCAGAAAGGCCTTAAGATCAGCTAGATCTACTTACTTTTCTACCCTCTTAGAAGAAAACAAATACAACCCTAGGTATTTATTTGATACAGTGACTAAATTAACAAGAAATAAAGCCTCAACCCCAGATGCTTTAAATCAGCACAGCACTAATGACTTCATGGACTTCTTTACTTGCAAAATTAATAATATTAGAGAGAAAATAATAAACATGCAACAATCTACTACAATATTCCAAAATACAGTACATTTTAGTGTCCCTGAAGAAAAATTCCAATCCTTCATTGCTATTGGGGAGGAAGAATTGTCTAAACTCGTTAAATCATCAAAATCAACAACATGTATGCTAGACCCAATACCGACTAAGCTACTGAAAGAGATGCTTCCAGAAATCATAGATCCTATTCTTAATATTATTAATTCTTCTTTGTCATTAGGATACGTACCAAAAACCTTTAAGCTGGCTGTAATTAAACCGCTTATTAAAAAAACACAACTTGATCCTACAGAATTAGTTAATTACAGGCCGATATCGAATCTACCTTTCTTGTCAAAGATTCTAGAAAAGGCAATATCTTTACAACTATGTTCCTTTCTAGAAAGAAACAGCATCTACGAGGATTTCCAGTCAGGATTTAGACCATATCATAGTACTGAGACTGCTCTCATTAGAGTTACAAATGATTTTCTCTTATCATCCGATCGTGGTTGTATCTCTCTGTTAGTGTTACTGGACCTTAGTGCTGCATTTGATACAATTGACCACAAAATCCTTCTGAATAGACTTGAAAATTATGTTGGCATTAGTGGAGTTGCATTAGCCTGGTTCAAGTCATACTTATCTGAGCGTTATCAGTTTGTAGCATTAAATGAGGAGATGTCATATCGGTCACGGGTTCAGTATGGAGTTCCTCAAGGTTCAGTACTAGGACCATTGCTTTTCACCCTGTACATGCTTCCTTTGGGTGCAGTTATTAGGAAGCATGGCATTAGCTTTCATTGTTACGCTGATGATACTCAGCTATATATTTCTTCTCATCCTGATGAAACGAACAAATTCACTAAATTAACAGAATGCATAACCGATATAAAAAATTGGATGACTAATAACTTTCTACTGCTAAATTCTGAAAAAACAGAGATTCTAATTATTAGACCAAAAAGTTCGGCACATAATAATCTAGACTACTGCCTAACACTCGATGGCTGCTCTGTCAAGTCATCGTCGTCAGTTAGAAACCTGGGTGTGCTCTTTGATACCAATCTTTCATTTGAAAGCCATGTTTCTAGCATCTGTAAAACGGCGTTCTTCCATCTTAAAAATATATCTAAATTGCGACATATGCTATCTAAGACAAATGCGGAAAAGTTAGTTCATGCGTTCATGAGTTCAAGGCTAGATTATTGTAATGCTTTACTAGGTGGTTGCTCTGCACGCTTAATAAACAAATTCCAGCTGGTCCAAAATGCAGCAGCTCGAGTTCTTACTAGAACCAGGAAGTATGAGCATATTAGCCCAGTTCTGTCAAACCTGCACTGGCTTCCTATTAAACACCGAATACATTTTAAAATCTTGCTAATTACTTACAAAGCATTAAATGGTTTAGCTCCACAGTACTTGAGCGATCTCTTAACACATTATAGTCCTTCACGTCTATTGCGATCCCAAAATACTGACCAGCTTATTATACCTAGAATATCAAAGTCAACTGCTGGCGGGCGATCCTTTTCCTATTTAGCTCCTAAACTCTGGAACAGTCTTCCTATTACAGTTCGGGAAGCAGACACACTCTGTCAGTTTAAATGTAGACTAAAAACACATCTTTTCAACCTGGCATACACATAACACATTATACATACATTTTTAATCCAAATCATGTAAAATGATTGTTAGGCTGCATAATTTAGATAAGCCGGAACCGGGAACATTCCCATAACACCTGATGTACTCGATACATCAGAAGAAGAATGGCATCTACGCTGATATTGGTCTCTGTTTATTCCGAGGTTACCGTGGGCAGCTGGATCCGGGCCGTATCCAGATCAGATGAAGGACCTGGACACGAGCACAGCACTGCCCTGGGGTGTCTGCGGAGACCGTGACTCTACTGGACCCTCCCCTGTGACGATCATGAACCCATCTCTAACCGGACCAAATTGGACTTCATATTGGACTTGAATTGTTGTATAATAATCATGCACGGTTTGGCTGTTGGCCAGAGGAGAACTGGTCCCCCAACTGAGCCTGGTTTCTCCCAAGGTTTTTTCTCCATTCTATTCTTCATTCGTTACGTCACCTGCCGGAGTTTTGGTTCCTTGCCACTGTCGCCTATGGCTTGCTCAGTTGGGGAAACTTAACACTTAAAATTCATCAATTGTATTGATTCGCCTGCTCTTTTGGGGCTTCTGTTCAGCCAAACAAACTTTGTTTATATTGTTTTTCCTGTAAAGCTGCTTTGAAACAATCTACATTGTAAAAAGCGCTATATAAATAAAGGTGACTTGACTTGACTTGACTGCCAGCTGCACCGAATGACATGTGTAAGTGAAATAAGTAAAATGAATGCAGTCAAGTCACATGTATTTAGGCTACAAGATTACAGTTTATTCATATAGAACAATCTTTATTTCAGTCGCTGGGTGTTCCAGTGGTTGCGATGCTGCAGCTGAGCAGTCGTCTGAACCCAGCGTTTCCACGGCACGCTCGAAATGCAGGGGGAAATCATTAATTCAGTCAAAGAGGTGGACAAGGAGTTGGGCAAAATCAAGACTATCGCGAGCTCGGCTGTGGCACATTTTGTAGTGCCTTTCCTCTGAGCAACATGTCTGCATCACAAATAATTTGGACATTGATTGAATGGAAATGCTTTTGATTAATGAAAGCATTTTCATTAACATTCGGTGCCCTTATGGCAACATGAGTGCAGTCAATAGCACCAATTACGTTTGGGAAACCGTACATAGCTGCAAATTGAGCTTTCTTGTTTGCCTGTTCACTCGCGCTGTATGGAAACTTTATGGAATCATGGAACAAAGCTATTATGCCTTTTAACAAGTTTGGCATTACCCGGCTAAGGGTCGGCTGAGATATACCTGACCCATCAGCCAATTCCCTCTGAAAAGTGCCAGTCTCCAGAAATCCTAGTGTTGTTAGGACTTGAAGTTGGACTGGCACGGCGTAGTTCCTCCGAGTGCTCCTCTGTAACGCTGGGCCTAATAGACCGCAGAGGTCCAACAGGACGGCTCGAGGAAGTCGGAACCGGCTCATAAGCCACTCGTCCTCATTTGCTAGCAAGTCTTCTTGCGGTCTGAAGATGCGTTCTCTCCGAATCCTCCCATTAGCCACATCTTCTAAGAGCGCAAGATCAGCCATTGTGCGTCATTACACATTGTGATGGGGCATTTTGTTTCCATCCATTTAATTGCATCTGACAAGCTACAGATGTTGGTTATAATCTACGTGGGAAATATCTAAATGGAAAATAGTTCAGTGCAAATGTAATTTCGTGCAGCTTTCTGAAAGGTTGAGACATACGTCATACGTTATTTTATCAAAATAAAACTGTCATGATGTATCACAGGAAGCAATAGCAAGTGAAAATTATTTATTATAAAATATGAAATAAAGTCACTGAGATGAATCAAGGATGGCGCAGGGACTGAGATGATCAGGTGCGTTGGTGATGTGACGAGTGCAGGTGATGACAAATCCAGACAGAGAACAAATCCAAAAAGACACCGAACAGGATCAGGAACTAGAAGCATGAGACTTGAACAGGAACAAGCTGGACACACACCATGGACATCAACAACGATCTGACAATGGAGATGAGAAGTGAGTGAGTATTTGTAGGGTGAGTGAATGAGCTGCAGCTGGTGCCATGATGAGTGACAGCTGACGATGCTGATTATCCAAGTGGCTTGGAGCACACCTACTGACACACACACACACACACACACACACACACACACACACACACACACACACACACACACACACACACACACACAAAAGCAGGAAACAATGCATTCATAAACTGTGACAAAAACAAACTAAAGGCATATGAATGAATACCATGATTCCGTAGCTGATGAACACATTTTTATTATGAAAACAACTTTCCCCAGTGGACAATTAATCTATCTATCTATCTATCTATCTATCTATCTATCTATCTATCTATCTATCTATCTATCTATCTATCTATCTATCTATCTATCTATCTCCCTAATTATCTATCGATCAGTTTTGTACATTATTTCGTTCTGTTTGGCATATTATTTATGATAAATTGCATAACATGCCAATATTATTGCAGAACATATTTCACTTTTCTTTTTGCAAATATGTGTTAATTTGCATTTCTGTTGTAATTTTCGTTTGATTTTGTTTGTTTTACACTGCAGATCGATCAAACGTGTATTCGTGTAGGCTGTTAATTGTAAGAATTGCTTTGTGAAGTCTTCATGTTATTTATGAGAGGCAGTATTGCCATTTCTTTTATGCAACAGTCTACAGCACTGTTTTTCAACCAGGTGTGCCGTGGAAAATGATTCAATGTCAACTAATTGATCTAAAAAATTTTTTTAAACGAATTAGTCCTAAAATACTTTATATTATTTGCGTTTATTTGTTTTCCATTCAATACACTTTGATAAGAACGACTATATATTGTTAATATAGGCTACAGAGTTTCATTTTTTAATATTTTCGGTTGGTGGTGTGTCTTCTGATTTATTTCAATAAAAAAAATGTACCGTGGCTCAAAAAAGGTAAAAAAAAAAAACTCTGGTAGTTTCACTTTCACGTGTTTCTTCCATCTGCCAACGGTGTCGCCATTTCTCATTTCACACGTTTTTGTTCGTACGCCTGGGTCAGAGCTTCCGTGAAGGACCGCACATTTTCCCGTCAAGTTTGCTTTTTATAAATACCAATTATTGCGTAGAGAGCGGCGTGCACCTTCTTTTGTGCGCACGCAACGTTTATAAATGAGGCCCCAGATCTTTTCTGGGCTTGCTTGGCTGGTATAGTTGTTTTGTACCTAATTTTTCCACTAGAGCGGTAAAGACCAGTGTTAACAGACCTGACTCAGAACGACAAGCCACAGAAAGTGGTGTGGACTTCAAAATGGCAGGAAGACTTTGAGGCATTGAAAGACTGCTTGTGTCAAGGACCCATTTTTCCAAATCCCAAACTTCGATCTTCCATTCACGGTATAGACCGATGCCTCAGGGGTAGGTCTGGGAGCAGTTTTGCTACAAGGCGAAGGAGACTGCTGCAGACCTGTACAGTATATAAGCCGCAAACTATTTCCCTGAGAGACTAAGTCGACTACTACTCTACTGTAGAGAAGGAAGCACTGGCCATTAATGGTCCCAATGGTAAAATTATGATTCTGGAGGTTATGAGTCATGTAAACTGTTATGTGTGCTGCTTAAGCAATTTTTATTTTGTTCTTTGTAATACAGAACAAGTGTACGCTGAGTCAAGCGTTTGTGTATATGTTTATTTTTTATCTTTTTGCTTTATTTGATTTGAAATATTTTTTGATAGCACCCCTAATCTTGATTTCCTTGTAAATAAAATCGCACTTTTGGATTATTCTGGTCCCCATCCCCTCCCTTGACCTCTTATGGTCACGTTACAACACCATGAAACTCAGCATGGCGAAAAATACAACAGCTTGCACAAAGAACTGATAATACAGAAGGTAAATGAAATGTTGGTGGGTCTGAGGAAACAGCAATCTGTTTTCACCGGAAGCCGAGAGGCCAGTGATGCTGCAGTGAAAGCAGCTCCACGCAACAAGCGTTAATCCTGATGAGAGACAGGACAAAGATAAGATTTCAGGGTTGCCGAGGGTGTTTGAGAAACGATTTCAGGTCTTTACTGAACTCGAGACAGAATTAGCATTTTTGCGAACTGTAGTTTTTCGCAAATTGATAAAGTAAAATTGTTTACTTTAAAAAAAACACACACATACTTATGTATAAACTTGAACATTTTACAAAGATTTTCTTTTTAAAACAGCTGCCACTTAAGATTTTAAGTGTGTTCAGAATTGCTTCCCGGAGTAGGAACATTGATTTTAAATAATTTCTATATTTTGATATTTGATTAATGTTAACATGCAGGACAGTGTTTTTAAGGGCCACAAAACTGTGACAAAATGTTTTTCTTAAATTAGATTATATTATTAGTTTCAACTTTATTGTCATTACATAAGTACAGGTACAAGGCAACGAAATGCAGTATAGGTCTAACCAGAAGTGCAATAGCAGCAAGATGATCTAAGATGACGGCGCGAGTACATCGCGTGGCTCGGGGTCTCTCCAGTATCTGCAATTTAGTAGTAGTACTCTTGCTTATCTTCGGTCTGTTCATGCAGAACAGCTGTGCAATTACATCGTACACCCGAAGTGAGCTTTTGGATATTGTTTTGCAAATTTCCAACGGTTTTATGGACAACCTTCGACTCCTTCCTGAGATCGCTAGCACGCCCGAGGCAGCGCATTCTTCCCGGCCTGGCAGAAGTGCTCGCAGGCGGCGTCGAGATCGTAAACAAAGGCGAGGCAAGCGTGGAGGACTTAGAGCTCAGTTAAAGCTAACACCACACCAGCTCTCTCTACCCAGTATCTTCCTCGCCAATGTTCGATCGCTAGTGAACAAAATGGAGGAGATTCGACTCAACATGACACACAGCAAAAGACTTCTGAACTGTAACGTCCTTATCTTCACAGAGACGTGGTTAAATAGCGGAATACCAGACTCCGCTATTGATCTAACGGGACATCAAATGCTCCGCGCGGACAGAACGATAGATGGATCCGGTAAGATGAGGGGAGGCGGTTTGTGCATTTATATTAACAAAGCTTGGTGCACAAACTCTGCTGTTGTTGGGAGCCATTGTTCAGCTAACCTAGAGTTCCTCATGGTTAAATGTAGACCGTTCTATCTGCCGCAGGAGTTCACTTCCACCATTTTAACTGAAGCCTATATTCCCCCGAATGCTGATGCCAAGCTTGCTATGAAAGAACTTTATGCAGCCATCAGTAAACAACAGACTCTTCACCCGGAAGTGGCGTTTATTGTTGCGGGTGATTTTAATCACTCAAACTTAAAGACTGTGCTACCCAAATTTCATCAGAATGTTTCCTGTCACACCCGAGGAAACATAACCTTAGACCATGTCTACACAAACATGGCTGGGGCTTATGTGGCGACACCTCTCCCCACGTGGGACAATCAGACCACATTTTTTTGTTCCTCACTCCCAAATATTCACCCCTCATCAACCGTGTGAAGCCATCAGTGAAGACCATCAAGGTGTGGCCAGTGGAGGTAGATTCCACACTCCAGGAAAGGTTTCTACACACAGACTGGAGTATGTTTGCTTCCCAAGCCACCAGTGGTGCCCACACAGACATCGACTGCTACACCTCCTCTGTATTGGATTATATTAATACCACCATTGACAGTGTTACAACCCAGAAACTGATCACCACATACCCAAATCAGAAGCCATGGATGAACAAGGAACTGCGACTCCTGTTGAAGAGACGCAACATTGCCTTCAGATCAGGAGATACACAAGCCTACAGCACATCCAGAGCAAACCTGAAGAGGGGCATCAAAAAGGCCAAGCACTGCTACAAGCTGAAGATAGAGGGACACTTTTCCAACTCTGACCCTCGACGCATGTGGCAGGGCATCCAGGCCATCAGTGACTACAAACCCACCCACTCCACCCCTGCAGCCACTGATGTCAACTTCCTGAACGAGCTAAATGAACGCAGCATCCTTAAGGACTCCTCTCACCCAGCCCACAGACTGTTCTCCCTCCTTCCCTCCGGCAGGCGTTTCAGGTGCCTCCGGACTAGAACCAGCAGACTAAAGAACAGTTTCTTCCCCAGAGCTGTCTCTTTACTGAACTCTGACCCTTGCTGACCCCAGTCCTCTCTCACTCCTCTAACCCCCACCATGCCACTCCCCTCATAGACTCCTCTCCCCCTCCCCCCCACCACCATCCCACTCCCCTCACAGACTCTCCTCTCACCCCCCGATCATCCCACTCCCCTCAGAGACTCCTCTCCCCCCCACCACCATCCCACTCCCCTCAGAGACTCCTCTCCCCCCCACCACCATCCCACTCCCCTCACAGACTCTCCTCTTACCCCCCCAACATCCCACTCCCCTCACAGACTCTCCTCTTACCCCCCCAACATCCCACTCCCCTCATAGACTCTCCTCTGACCCCCCACCATCCCACTCCCCTCATAGACACCTCTCTCACCCCCACCATCCCACTCCCCCCAGACTCTCCTCTCACCCCCCACCATCCCACTCCCCTCATAGACTCTCTTCCTACCCCCCACCATCCCACTCCCCTCACAGACTCCTCTCCCCCCCACCCCCATCCCACTCCCCTCACAGACTCCTCTCCCTTCCACCACCCTCCCACTCCCCTCATAGACTCCTCTCTCTCCCCCCCACACCACCATCCTACTATCCTCATAGACTCCTCTCACCCCCCCACCATCCCACTCCCCTCATAGACTCCTCTCACCCCCCACCATCCCACTCCCCTCATAGACTCGTCTCCCTTGCTGACCCCTTGCTGACCATACCACTCCCCTCACAGACTCTCCTCTTACCCCCCCCCAACATCCCACTCCCCTCATAGACTCCTCTCTTCCCCCCACCATCCCACTCCCCTCATAGACTCCTCTCTCCCCCCCACCATCCCACTACCCTCATAGACTCCTCTCTCCCCCCCACCATCCCACTCCCCTCATAGACTTCTCTCTCCCCCCCACCATCCCACTCCCCTCATAGACTCTCCTCTTACCCCCCCAACATCCAACTCCCCTCACAGACTCTCCTCTTACCCCCCCAACATCCCACTCCCCTCACAGACTCTCCTCTCATCCCCCACCATCCCACTCCCCTCATAGACTCTTCTCTCTATCCCCCCCACCACCATCTCACTCCCCCAGACTCTCCTCTCACCCCCCACCATCCCACTCCCCTCATAGACTATCCTCTCACCCCCCACCATCCCACTCCCCTCATACACTTCTCTCCCCCCACCACATTCCCACTCCCCTCATACACTTCTCTTCCCCCACCACCTTCCCACTCCTCTCACATACTCTCCTCTCACCCCCCCACCATCCCACTCCCCTCACAGACTCTCCTCTTACCCCCCACCATCCCACTCCCCTCATAGACTCCTCTCCCCCCCAACCATCCCACTCCACTCATAGACTCCCCCCCCCACCATCCCACTCCACTCATAGACTCCTCTCAGCTTCACCACCTTCCCACTCCTCTCACAGACTCTCCTCTTACCCCCCCAACATCCCACTCCCCTCACAGACTCTCCTCTTACCCCCCCAACATCCCACTCCCCTCATAGACTCTCCTCTGACCCCCCACCATCCCACTCCCCTCATAGACACCTCTCTCACCCCCACCATCCCACTCCCCCCAGACTCTCCTCTCACCCCCCACCATCCCACTCCCCTCATAGACTCTCTTCCTACCCCCCACCATCCCACTCCCCTCACAGACTCCTCTCCCCCCCACCCCCATCCCACTCCCCTCATAGACTCCTCTCCCTTCCACCACCCTCCCACTCCCCTCATAGACTCCTCTCTCCCCCCCACACCACCATCCTACTATCCTCATAGACTCCTCTCACCCCCCACCATCCCACTCCCCTCATAGACTCTCTTCCTACCCCCCACCATCCCACTCCCCTCACAGACTCCTCTCCCCCCCACCCCCATCCCACTCCCCTCACAGACTCCTCTCCCTTCCACCACCCTCCCACTCCCCTCATAGACTCCTCTCTCCCCCCCACACCACCATCCCACTCCCCTCATAGACTCCTCTCACCCCCCACCATCCCACTCCCCTCATAGACTCGTCTCCCTTGCTGACCCCTTGCTGACCATACCACTCCCCTCACAGACTCTCCTCTTACCCCCCCAACATCCCACTCCCCTCACAGACTCTCCTCTTACCCCCCCAACATTCCACTCCCCTCAAAGACTCCTCTCTCAACCCCCCCCACCACCCCACTCCCCTCATAGACTCCTCTGTCCCACCACCATCCCACTCCCCTCATAGACTCCTCTCTCCCCCACGATCCCACTCCCCTCATAGACTCCTCTCTCCCCCACCATCCCACTCCCCTCATAGACTCCTCTCTCCCCCCACCACCCCACTCCCCTCATAGACTCCTCTTTCCCACCACCATCCCATTCCCCTCATAGACTCCTCTCTCCCCCACGATCCCACTCCCCTCATAGACTCCTCTCACCCCCCGATCATCCCACTCCCCTCAGAGACTCCTCTCCCCCCCACCACCATCCCACTCCCCTCAGAGACTCCTCTCCCCCCCACCACCATCCCACTCCCCTCACAGACTCTCCTCTTACCCCCCCCAACATCCCACTCCCCTCACAGACTCTCCTCTTACCCCCCCAACATCCCACTCCCCTCATAGACTCCTCTCTCCCCCCCACCATCCCACTACCCTCATAGACTCCTCTCTCCCCCCCACCATCCCACTCCCCTCATAGACTTCTCTCTCCCCCCCACCATCCCACTCCCCTCATAGACTCTCCTCTTACCCCCCCAACATCCAACTCCCCTCACAGACTCTCCTCTTACCCCCCCAACATCCCACTCCCCTCACAGACTCTCCTCTCATCCCCCACCATCCCACTCCCCTCATAGACTCTTCTCTCTATCCCCCCCACCACCATCTCACTCCCCCAGACTCTCCTCTCACCCCCCACCATCCCACTCCCCTCATAGACTATCCTCTCACCCCCCACCATCCCACTCCCCTCATACACTTCTCTCCCCCCACCACATTCCCACTCCCCTCATACACTTCTCTTCCCCCACCACCTTCCCACTCCTCTCACATACTCTCCTCTCACCCCCCCACCATCCCACTCCCCTCACAGACTCTCCTCTTACCCCCCACCATCCCACTCCCCTCATAGACTCCTCTCCCCCCCAACCATCCCACTCCACTCATAGACTCCCCCCCCCACCATCCCACTCCACTCATAGACTCCTCTCAGCTTCACCACCTTCCCACTCCTCTCACAGACTCTCCTCTTACCCCCCCAACATCCCACTCCCCTCACAGACTCTCCTCTTACCCCCCCAACATCCCACTCCCCTCATAGACTCTCCTCTGACCCCCCACCATCCCACTCCCCTCATAGACACCTCTCTCACCCCCACCATCCCACTCCCCCCAGACTCTCCTCTCACCCCCCACCATCCCACTCCCCTCATAGACTCTCTTCCTACCCCCCACCATCCCACTCCCCTCACAGACTCCTCTCCCCCCCACCCCCATCCCACTCCCCTCATAGACTCCTCTCCCTTCCACCACCCTCCCACTCCCCTCATAGACTCCTCTCTCCCCCCCACACCACCATCCTACTATCCTCATAGACTCCTCTCACCCCCCACCATCCCACTCCCCTCATAGACTCTCTTCCTACCCCCCACCATCCCACTCCCCTCACAGACTCCTCTCCCCCCCACCCCCATCCCACTCCCCTCACAGACTCCTCTCCCTTCCACCACCCTCCCACTCCCCTCATAGACTCCTCTCTCCCCCCCACACCACCATCCCACTCCCCTCATAGACTCCTCTCACCCCCCACCATCCCACTCCCCTCATAGACTCGTCTCCCTTGCTGACCCCTTGCTGACCATACCACTCCCCTCACAGACTCTCCTCTTACCCCCCCAACATCCCACTCCCCTCACAGACTCTCCTCTTACCCCCCCAACATTCCACTCCCCTCAAAGACTCCTCTCTCAACCCCCCCCACCACCCCACTCCCCTCATAGACTCCTCTGTCCCACCACCATCCCACTCCCCTCATAGACTCCTCTCTCCCCCACGATCCCACTCCCCTCATAGACTCCTCTCTCCCCCACCATCCCACTCCCCTCATAGACTCCTCTCTCCCCCCACCACCCCACTCCCCTCATAGACTCCTCTTTCCCACCACCATCCCATTCCCCTCATAGACTCCTCTCTCCCCCACGATCCCACTCCCCTCATAGACTCCTCTCACCCCCCGATCATCCCACTCCCCTCAGAGACTCCTCTCCCCCCCACCACCATCCCACTCCCCTCAGAGACTCCTCTCCCCCCCACCACCATCCCACTCCCCTCACAGACTCTCCTCTTACCCCCCCCAACATCCCACTCCCCTCACAGACTCTCCTCTTACCCCCCCAACATCCCACTCCCCTCATAGACTCTCCTCTGACCCCCCACCATCCCACTCCCCTCATAGACACCTCTCTCACCCCCACCATCCCACTCCCCACACAGACTCTCCTCTCACCCCCCACCATCCCACTCCCCTCATAGACTCCTCTCTCCATCCTCCCCCCCACCATCTCACTCCCCCCAGACTCTCCTCTCTCCCCCCACCATCCCACTCCCCTCATATACTCCTCTCTCCCCTCCCCCACCATCCCACTCCCCCCAGACTCTCCTCTCACCCCCCACCATCCCACTCCCCTCATAGACTCTCTTCCTACCCCCACCATCCCACTCCCCTCACAGACTCCTCTCCCCCCCACCCCCATCCCACTCCCCTCACAGACTCCTCTCCCTTCCACCACCCTCCCACTCCCCTCATAGACTCCTCTCTCCCCCCCACACCACCATCCTACTATCCTCATAGACTCCTCTCACCCCCCCACCATCCCACTCCCCTCATAGACTCCTCTCACCCCCCACCATCCCACTCCCCTCATAGACTCGTCTCCCTTGCTGACCCCTTGCTGACCATACCACTCCCCTCACAGACTCTCCTCTTACCCCCCCCAACATCCCACTCCCCTCATAGACTCCTCTCTTCCCCCCACCATCCCACTCCCCTCATAGACTCCTCTCTCCCCCCCCACCATCCCACTACCCTCATAGACTCCTCTCTCCCCCCCACCATCCCACTCCCCTCATAGACTCCTCTCTCCCCCCCACCATCCCACTCCCCTCATAGACTCCTCTCTCACCCCCCACCATCCCACTCCCCTCATACACTTCTCTCCCCCCACCACCATCCCACTCCCCTCATACACTTCTCTCCCCCCACCACCTTCCCACTCCTCTCACATACTCTCCTCTCACCCCCCCACCATCCCACTCCCCTCACAGACTCTCCTCTTACCCCCCACCATCCCACTCCCCTCATAGACTCCTCTCCCCCCCAACCATCCCACTCCACTCATAGACTCCCCCCCCCACCATCCCACTCCACTCATAGACTCCCCTCAGCTTCACCACCATCCCACTCCCCTCATAGACTCCTCTCTCCCCCCCACCATCCCACTCCCCTCATAGACTCCTCTCTGCCCCCCACCATCCCAATCCCCTCATAGACTCGTCTCCCTTGCTGACCATACCACTCCCCTCACAGACTCTTCTCTCTATCCCCCCCACCACCATCTCACTCCCCCAGACTCTCCTCTCACCCCCCACCATCCCACTCCCCTCATACACTTCTCTCCCCCCACCACCATCCCACTCCCCTCATACACTTCTCTCCCCCCACCACCTTCCCACTCCTCTCACATACTCTCCTCTCACCCCCCCACCATCCCACTCCCCTCACAGACTCTCCTCTTACCCCCCACCATCCCACTCCCCTCATAGACTCCTCTCCCCCCCAACCATCCCACTCCACTCATAGACTCCCCCCCCCCAACCATCCCACTCCACTCATAGACTCCCCCCCCCCACCATCCCACTCCACTCATAGACTCCCCTCAGCTTCACCACCATCCCACTCCCCTCATAGACTCCTCTCTCCCCCCCACCATCCCACTCCCCTCATAGACTCCTCTCTGCCCCCCACCATCCCAATCCCCTCATAGACTCGTCTCCCTTGCTGACCATACCACTCCCCTCACAGACTCTCCTCTTACCCCCCCAACATCCCACTCCCCTCAGAGACTCTCCTCTTACCCCCCCAACATTCCACTCCCCTCAAAGACTCCTCTCTCAACCCCCCCCACCACCCCACTCCCCTCATAGACTCCTCTTTCCCACCACCATCCCACTCCCCTCATAGACTCCTCTCTCCCCCACGATCCCACTCCCCTCATAGACTCCTCTCTCCCCCACCACCCCACTCCCCTCATAGACTCCTCTTTCCCACCACCATCCCACTCCCCTCATAGACTCCTCTCTCCCCCACGATCCCACTCCCCTCATAGACTCCTCTCTCCCCCACCATCCCACTCCCCTCATAGACTCCTCTCTCCCCCCACCACCCCACTCCCCTCATAGACTCCTCTCTCCTCCCACCACCCCACTCCCCTCATAGACTCCTCTCTCCCCCCACCACCCCACTCCCCTCATAGACTCTCCTCTCACCCCCCACCATCCCACTCCCCTCATAGACTCTCCTCTCACCCCCCACCATCCCACTCCCCTCATACACTTCTCTCCCCCCACCACCATCCCACTCCCCTCATACACTTCTCTCCCCCCACCACCTTCCCACTCCTCTCACATACTCTCCTCTCACCCCCCCACCATCCCACTCCCCTCACAGACTCTCCTCTTACCCCCCACCATCCCACTCCCCTCATAGACTCCTCTCCCCCCCAACCATCCCACTCCACTCATAGACTCCCCCCCCCAACCATCCCACTCCACTCATAGACTCCCCCCCCCCCACCATCCCACTCCACTCATAGACTCCCCTCAGCTTCACCACCATCCCACTCCCCTCATAGACTCCTCTCTCCCCCCCACCATCCCACTCCCCTCATAGACTCCTCTCTGCCCCCCACCATCCCAATCCCCTCATAGACTCGTCTCCCTTGCTGACCATACCACTCCCCTCACAGACTCTCCTCTTACCCCCCCAACATCCCACTCCCCTCAGAGACTCTCCTCTTACCCCCCCAACATTCCACTCCCCTCAAAGACTCCTCTCTCAACCCCCCCCACCACCCCACTCCCCTCATAGACTCCTCTTTCCCACCACCATCCCACTCCCCTCATAGACTCCTCTCTCCCCCACGATCCCACTCCCCTCATAGACTCCTCTCTCCCCCACCATCCCACTCCCCTCATAGACTCCTCTCTCCCCCCACCACCCCACTCCCCTCATAGACTCCTCTCTCCTCCCACCACCCCACTCCCCTCATAGACTCCTCTCTCCCCCCACCACCCCACTCCCCTCATAGACTCCTCTCTCCCCCCACCACCCCACTCCCCTCATAGACTCCTCTCTCCCCCCACCACCATGCCACTCCCCTCATAGACTCCTCTCTCCCCCCACCACCATGCCACTCCCCTCATAGACTCCTCTCTCCCCCCACCACCATGCCACTCCCCTCATAGACTCCTCTCTCCCCCCACCACCATGCCACTCCCCTCATAGACTCCTCTCTCCCCCCACCACCATGCCACTCCCCTCATAGACTCCTCTCTCCCCCCACCACCATGCCACTCCCCTCATAGACTCCTCTCTCCCCCCACCACCATGCCACTCCCCTCATAGACTCCTCTCTCCCCCCACCACCATGCCACTCCCCTCATAGACTCCTCTCTCCCCCCACCACCATGCCACTCCCCTCATAGACTCCTCTCTCCCCCCACCACCATGCCACTCCCCACCACCATGCCACTCCCCTCATAGACTCCTCTCTCCCCCCTCCACCATGCCACTCCCCTCATAGACACCTTCACCTCCCCCCCCCCCACCATCCTACTACCCTTATAGACTCTTTGCTCACTCTGTTACTTGCACTGCTGACTGCTCATTACAGTAACAACTGTTCACATTTGCACCTTGCACTACTGTCCTTTAGCTGGAACATGCTCATTTGCACTACCAACTGTTCATACAGTACCAACTGTTTACATTTTGCACCTCACTTATTTTCACTGTCCATGCTCATTGCACTACCTTAAATCTACTGCTTACCTTAAGCCAGTGCTTCTCAATTATTTTCTGTCACGCCCCCCTAGGAAGAGGTAAAAATTTCACGCGCCCCCCCTCCCCCCATTTTGGAACTTTCGCCTCATTTTTTCCATGGCAACGCGTCATACTTGTCACGTGACATACCGCAGCCACAAAAAGCGCTGTATAATAGATCACATTTACTTAGTTTTTTCTTTTTTATTCAAAATAGTCACCAACTTGTTGGATCAACTTGTTGAAACCTAAAGAAATCTTATGTGGTTGAAAACACTGAATTGTTGTGATAAATGACGAGCTCTGAGCGCGTCTTTTTTTGGATCAGTGCCAGATATCGCGTGAAAGCACGTGTGAATTTAGTGGTTGATCACGTGACACATATGAACACCGGTGTGATCGTATACGCCAAAGGATGAGGGGACGGTTATCTGAATGCCCCACTATTTGAGAACCACTGCCTTAAGCTAACATACATTGTATACATCTACCTGTAAAATTCTGTTTATAGTTAGAGACATCTGTATATACATTTACATTTATAGTACATATTCACCTGTAAATGCTGTTTATAGAAAGAGACACCTGTACTTATATTTATAGCACACACTCACCTGTTATAGTAATAACCATCTGTATATTTATATTCATTGTACATATTACCTGTAAATCCTGTACATCTCCATATCCTGCACTTATGCAACCATTGTACATATCCTGCACTTGCATAAAGGGACCTGGAAGGGAACACCACAAGACAAGACCACGACCACGACGCATGTTCTACTTTGAGTTTCTGTTGCTGACTTTTTCTGTTTGCTCTTTGCCTGTTCTCCCAATTTCCTAGAAACTAATTAGTTATGCATTCTGTTCAGCTGGTCTTGATTGGTTCCCTTTGTTTACTTGCATTTAAACCCTGAGTTTAAGTCATGTTCCTTTGTCCGGCATTTCTTATATTATAGTCGTTGTGTTTGCTTAAGCTCCAGCATTATCTTAGTGTGTATTGAGTTAAAGACTGTTTATTCCTCTTTGTGCACTTTACTACACCAATTATGTGTTACAGTTGTGTTGACACAGAAAGAAGAAAATAATAGATTTTTCCCATTATTTTTGGTATTTTTTCAAAATGAACATGAGTGAGACTTGTGTCCAAATAATAATACTAAAAAAATACGTATGTTTTTCTTATCTAGATGGAGTCTCCATTGCCAACAACCATCTTCACCACTTCCACAAATTACATCATAACAAACACGACTAATACTACACAAGTTCTGTGTGAAGCTCCAGCTCAACTTGTTTTCATATCTGCATTCTCACTAGTGTTTCTTGTCAGTCTGGTACTGAATTGCATCACGATGCGTGTGTACTTCTGCACTCAGCAGCGTGTTCAGTCCAGCATCACGGTCTACTTGAAGAACATGGCCGCAGCCGACTTCTTACTTTGCCTTAGTTTATCTTTGCGCATTGCTTTCTATGCCAGCCGATCAGATATAATACTTAATATTTACTGCAGCTTTGGAGGAGCAGCCTTGTATTTAAACATGTATGCAAGTATTTTCTTCATGGACGTTATTGCTGTAAACAGGTATGCCTCATGTTTGACATCACTTAATTTTTCAGCAGCACAAGAATGTGCATTTTTTTCATTGAACATAATCATTTGTAATTATCTTGTATTGATACTGTTGCAAAAGAGTTATTAGTCACATTGAAATTACAGCTCAGGTGATAAAAAAAATAACAAACAGAAATCATGGCAACAAAATTGAGTCCACACTCAAGAATAGAGATGCACTGATCGGCAATTTTCAAACAGCTTTTCAGTCACAAGCGCCAAAATGAGTGGCTCGCTGTTCTTAAACAGACAAATACACACAATTATGTCAAAGCATGTTATCTAACATTATATTTGTTACGCTCTTGTGCTGGTGTGCGATGCGGAGAGAGGTGAGGAGACAGCTCAGCAGAATACTCAGGATTTTAATAACAAAACGGAGAAACAAAAAGCACTTTAAATGTAACAGAAACAGCACTCACTGGTGCAAAACTTGGGCAACAATGGAGAACACGGAGAAACATCCACACACACTGAACATAAGAATAACACTGAAAATTACTGACAAGGACAAGGGAGATACACATGAAACGACACACAGCTGATGGGAATAACAATCAGTGATTAGACACAGACAAGTGCAGGGAGGCCATGACAGATACAAAGAAGGGACCTGACAGACGCAACAAGACTGTGACAATATTGGATCTGTGCATAAGCTCTTAAATTTACAGCAGTCTAGATTCCTGCAGCTGTCCGTCATGATAATCAAATAACAAAAGACAAAAACAGTCACTCTCTGTTCGATTGAATAACTTTTGTAACTTGAAGATTGTACAGTGTTATTTTACATCAAATTTATGTTGTATGTCTTAACTGATTAATACTTTTAGACCCTCCTAAAAAATTATAATGTTTTTTGGAAAATAAAAATGTCTATTGACAAGTAGATTATTAGTTATAATTATAGTTCTTACTATGAAAATAAAATAAAAAATTTTTTGGGAAATTTGCCAAGAAAATTGCTGTCAGTGCATCGCTACTCTTTGACTGTCAGGTAGAAGTTAGCATAATTTTTGGCACTTGCTAATAAAAAAAAAATAATGGACCTAATTCAAAAAAGGTAAAATGGTTCTTATAAAAATAACGAAGGGGTCACTTGGGGAGGGAGGGAGGGAGGTAGGTATCCAGCCCCTCTGGGTCCACTAGGACAGCACGCAGAGTGTGGTTGAAGGGCCTTGAATGGTTCCCAGTCTTCTATCGATGGCAGCATCAGGGGTTAGCATAACTGGTTGAGGTGTAGGGGTTGGGGTTATTGTGTGTAGGGGTGCAAACGACGGGGTTATTTTGGGAAGGGTTGGAGGCCTTGATCGGGTTGGTAGATTTTGGAGGGAAGGGGTATGGGAGGGGGAACGGGCAATCGGACCGGTCACCTTCAAAAATAGTCGTCGTGACATGACCCAGGGACAGGGTGGTTGGAAGGGTCAGGGGTTGACGGTGTTGATCGTGACCCCTGTAGTTTGGTGTAATCCTCTTTTCACCTATGGATTCTGTTTACATGTACATATATAAGTTTTCTTTTCGCAGTTCCCATAAATAACACAGAGTCGGGCCTTTCTTAAAATATTCTAGTTTCATTCCTATTTTAGTTTCATTCCTTTTTAGCTGTTCTCCAAATCCCTTAGTTAGCCGTGGGCTGGTCGCCTCAGAAGAGGGTGTCTGGAGATTAAAGAACCGAAACACCCGATGAACCTGAGGTTCTCCACTGATGATGATGCCCGTTATTAGAGTGGGTATGATGTGAAAACATCTGAGACTCGCAGAAAATAAACACGGGCCAGTAATCTGGCGTGTTGGCTCAACCTTTATGTATTTCTTTTTGCCCCTTGGTAATTGATCTTTTCTGTCTACTCTTGGCATGGGGAAGGGTTGGGGGGTCTCTTTAGGGGGAACCGCTGCCCCAATCTGTGCTTAACTGGGCGTTCTGGTTGGGGACCGAGTGGGGGAGCAAAATGGAAACCCAGTCAGGTTCCGGGGGAAGGCAGGCGCCATCTCGTCTCCCTTCCCCACTTTGCTTTTCCCAGGCGGTACCTGTTTGTTGGTGTGGCATGATCGAAGCGTAGAGGCTAGGTGCGGTTGTTAGATAAACTGAGGTCAGGAGTACCTGGAATAAACAGTCTTGGGATCAAAGACAAGCGGCGGCCTCTGCACTTCTGTGGACTCCCCGCTACATCTGGGTGGCTACTGTGTGTCACCCAGGGGGAGACACTGCATACAAAAAAAGAAAGCCAGTGCCTTCGGAATTGGAACGGCTGTTTAAACCAAGAGAGGTGGTTTTTATTGGATGGTAGGAAGGCGCCACCACACCCAGTCCTTGACAGGGTGACCGGGTGGTTTTGGGTAAGGGGGGTAGTAATGATGCTAGGTGTGAGGGAGGCTGACGCAGTCCCATCCAACTCTCCCCTATTAAAAACCACCACTTCCTGGCCTCTTTATCTGATTCCGTACCAGCCCGGGTCAGGAAACTGACGGGCGGCTGTAGCTTAGAACTAGAAAACACGTAGGTGTCGAAGGATGTGAATGCGTAATACCGGCCTTGTATTTTCGGGTCGAACAGGCCTAGGTTCGGACGGCCCGGTTCACTTAGCCGGACCAGACTAAGAATGAAGTTCTTCTGCATTTGTCCGAAAAGGGCAGAGTAGGGTAGGATCGGGAAAGGGGTCCAGTCACAGGTCATTGTCAGGAGATGCAGCAAGATCTTGGGCCTGAAGGGGTGCGGAGGGCCACCAGGTGGTTAAGGACAAAGATCAAGGCGGCTGCTGGGGCCCCAGCAGCGGAGGCTGGGGAGGCTAGGAAAAGGGTGGCGGATGGCCTCCGGTCTCTCGGGAGCGACTGCATTAAGGAGAGGGCGACGGTTTTGGGAGAGTTAAAGAAGGTTCTCTGGACCAGCGTGGAAGAGGCAGAGAGAGCTTGTGCAGTAGCGAGCGGATGGGCCCAACGGAGATTGAAGGGGCTGTCGGATAGGGCAAAGGAGGAGGCAAAGGCCCTGGCTAGGGCTACCTGGGTGGAGCGTCAGGCAGTCAGGACAGAGGATGAAGGGCTAGCCCGGAAGTTACAGGGGTGATTTTGTCATTTGGGATAAACGATAGGACGCTCTCAACCACTGACACCTTGGGGGATACTGTGAGGAGGGTGGTAGGCGTGGCCGCGGCCACTTTTCCAAATGCCCGGGTAGACATCCCCGTGATCAACACAGATGGGAGGTTACCCAAAAGGGAAAGGTGGATCTTGGGGGCATTGAATCAGGTAATTAGGGGTACAGTCAAGGCGGTGGAGGGTTTTAGGTTTCAGGACTTCAGTACAGAGACAGATCGGATTCACTAGACGGGGTAAACTGCAAAGAAGATGTGGGAGAATTGGGCCAGTTTCTTGGGGATTGGGGAGGAGGTACACCCAGTGGGCCAGGTAACAGAAACGGTGGTGAACCTCTCAAATTCGAGGATTCTCAGTCAGGAGGAGTTGCTGGTACTAGGGAAGGGGTTGTCCTTTGTTGTCCTTTGACTCCTTGACGGAGTATCACCGTAGGCTCAAACTGGCGGCCTATTTTGGGTATCAGGAGGGGGAGGAGGGGGGGGAGGGGGAGAACAGCTTAAACCTTTTCTGGGGAAATCGGGGTGGGAACCCCGGGATAGGCTGGTGCCGCAATGGGTGAAGCAGATAATAAAGGAGGACGTAAAGGTGGTGGGGGGTTATAAGGCGGTGAAGTAAGATAGTAATCTACCTCCGGAGCAGTGGGAGGCGCTGCTAAGGATGAGTGGAGATACTTCTTTAGTCATCAAACCGGCAGACAAGGGTGGGATGGTGGTAGTGATGGACAGAAGTCAGTATACAAGGTAGGTGGAGAGGCAGTTGAGGGATGAATGCTTTTATCGACCTCTGCCTGAGCCCATTTTCCCAGCTTCGATCCAGGGGTCTCATTTATAAAACTGTGCGAAGGATCCTTACTAAAAGTTTACGTGCGCCCAAAAGCAAAAAATAGCTTACGCAAACAAAAATTGAGTCTTATAAAACCTTGCGCACGCACGCCTCCACGCAATTTTCCATTTATAAATCACAGTCTAACTAATAATTTGCACACGTAAAAAAAAACAAAAAAAACGACATCCCACCCTTTACCCGCCCCCTTTCAACCATATATAGCCCACGCAAATCAGCTCATGATTATTATAATAATGCCGTGCATATTAATATAAAGGAGCAAGAGGTTCTTTATGCGTAAAAATGGCACCAGTGGAAATTTCACAGACACCGAAACAGAGGTTCTTGTGACAGAGATGGAGGAAAGTACATTTATTTTGTTTGGTAGCCATAGTATTGGCGTCACTAACTCACACAAAAAAGTGTGGAATGGCAGAATGTGGCAGCATGGCAGCATCACATTAAATCCTTTACACCTTGTCATACCAATCAGACAATGTACATAAACCCATAGATCATTAGCAAGTGAAAGTAAAAAAAGTGAAAGTGATACACTTTTATTTGATAATTTATTACCATTTATTTATATAAATTGCTATTGTGGACATGCATGTTTTATAGGACGCATAATGAGGATTGAAAGTGATTTGTTTTTATGGTTATATGGATAGGTCTATATGCATATGGAAGTCCGTTTCAACCACAGTTGAGAAAAAAAAAGAATATTTAAATCGAAATAATGACTTAGTATCTCGAAATAGCGAGAAAAATTCTCGAAATAAAGACTTAACTTCTTGGGCTTCTCCGCATGGTCAAAGCGTGTAAATGCGAGATCACAGCAAACATGACACGTTCTGTAAAACAGCTGTTAAAGTCAGTGTGTTGATCAATAATATAATTAAAGAACATGAATGATAAATCATCAGTATATAAGAGGGGATTCCATAGTATATAGTATTTTATTCATTTGTATTTTTGTGTATGAACAAGCAGCAGCACAGTGATCCATGGATTTCAAACTGAGGAATTACAGACTGTTGTATTATATTATTGTAGATTACTTTATTGTATAATATTTTTAATGAACCTGCACATCAAAGAGCATCCGCGAAATTCGCATTAATATTAACACATGTACCCATGCATTTTATGAAGACGTTACATTTAAACTTAACGAATAAATTCAGCGTTAATCCGATAGTTTTGTAAATCGTACATTTTTTTATGCAACAGTTTTCACCGGCTCCTCAATATCATGGTAAACGCCTCACTTCTGTTCCACTTACATGCCTTCCTATGCGCATGTAAACATGTGCAAAATTCATGTTGCAATAGATTGCATTTTATATCGTCACCTTCCTAAAATAATTGCCTAATTCATTTTTCCAGGTTTCTCAGAAAACACAAAAAACTGAACCAATAATTGATTAACACACTTGACATAAGCCATTATACTACAGTAGAATTGTATGATCTGTTCAACTGTGGATGTCGAGGATTTTACCAGAGGTGGCCAGCATCATGAGGGGATGACTTAAGCAAAAAAAACATTTTTGTCCAAAAATGACTTAGGCAATTATTTTAGGAAAGTGACGATATATTACACGGACTTTAACTAAGACAGCAGTTTTTACAGAACGTGTCATGTTTGCTGTGATCTCGCATTTACACGCTTTGACCATGCAGAGAAACAGAGAAGTTAAGTCATTATTTCGAGAAAGTATCTCTTTATTTCGAGATACTAAGTTATTATTTCGACTTAAATAATCTTCTTTTTTTTCTCAACTGTGGTGGAAACTGGCTTCCATAATATGCTCATCTTTTCAAGTTCAATGTGTTTAATTTCATTAATTCTACGGTCAATCCCTCAGCTCACCATCGGTTGTCGCCAAAACCGCTCTGTCTACAAAATTCGTACGCATAGGTCACAGTTTGCGTGCTGGTACGCAAATATTCCCGTAAAGTTTGTTTTTATTGATCTCAACCTTTGCGTGGAAACTGGCGTACATATGTTTCCAGCCCCGTTTTGTGCGTACGCACGCTTTATAAATGAGACCCCAGGAGATTGAGGAATTGCAGCAGCTCCAGGACAGGGGGTTCTTATCAGCTAGGCAGGTAGAATATATTAGGGGAACGAACCCCCCCCCCCCCCCCCGCTCCACCGGGGAGGCTTGTGGGATTGTGGGAGCGAGAGCTATAGGGTGGCTGAGTGGATCACTCACTACCTAGCACCTCTTGGAAGAGACATCGCAGCTACATAAAAGACACGTACCATTTCCTGAACATCGTTAAAGGTATCAAGTTAGGGGAAGGGGCCATGCTGTTTTCGCTGGACGTTGATAGCCTGTACAGGGAGTGTAGAATTATTAGGCAAATGAGTATTTTGACCACATGATCCTCGTTATGCATGTTGTCTTACTCCAAGCTGTATAGGCTGGAAAGCCTACTACCAATTAAGCATATTAGGTGATGTGCATCTCTGTAATGAGAAGGGGTGTGGTCTAATGACATCAACACCCTATATCAGGTGTGCATAATTATTAGGCAACTTCCTTTCCTTTGGCAAAATGGGTCAAAAGAAGGACTTGACAGGCTCAGAAAAGTCAAAAATAGTGAGATATATTGCAGAGGGATGCAACAGTCTTAAAATAGCCAAGCTTCTGAAGCGTGATCATCGAACAATCAAGCGTTTCATTCAAAATAGTCAACAGGGTCGCAAGAAGTGTGCGGAAAAACCAAGGCGCAAAATAACTGCCCGTGAACTGAGAAAAGTCAAGCGTGCAGCTGCCAAGATGCCACTTGCCACCAGTTTGGCCATATTTCAGAGCTGCAACATCACTGGAGTGCCCAAAAGCACAAGGTGTGCAATACTCAGAGACATGGCCAAGGTAAGAAAGGCAGAAAGTCGACCACCACTGAACAAGACACACAAGCTGAAACGTCAAGACTGGGCCAAGAAATATCTCAAGACTGATTTTTCTAAGGTTTTATGGACTGATGAGTCTTGATGGGCCAGATGGATGGGCCCGTGGCTGGATTGGTAAAGGGCAAAGAGCTCCAGTCCGACTCAGACGCCAGCAAGGTGGAGGTGGAGTACTGGTTTGGGCTGGTATCATCAAAGATGAGCTTGTGGGGCCTTTTCGGGTTGAGGATGGAGTCAAGCTCAACTCCCAGTCCTACTGCCAGTTTCTGGAAGGCACCTTCTTCAAGCAGTGGTACAGGAAGAAGTCTGCATCCTTCAAGAAAAACATGATTTTCATGCAGGACAATGCTCCATCACACGCGTCCAAGTACTCCACAGCGTGGCTGGCAAGAAAGGGTATAAAAGAAGAAAATCTAATGATATGGCCTCCTTGTTCACCTGATCTGAACCCCATTGAGAACCTGTGGTCCATCATCAAATGTGCGATTTACAAGGAGGGAAAACAGTACACCTCTCTGAACAGTGTCTGGGAGGCTGTGGTTGCTGCTGCACGCAATGTTGATGGTGAACAGATCAAAACACGGACAGAATCCATGGATGGCAGGCTTTTGAGTGTCCTTGCAAAGAAAGGTGGCTATATTGGTCACTGATTTGTTTTTGTTTGGTTTTTGAATGTCAGAAATGTATATTTGTGAATGATGAAATGTTATATTGGTTTCACTGGTAAAAATAAATAATTGAAATGGGTATAAATTTGTTTTTGTTAAGTTGCCTAATAATTATGCACAGTAATAGTCACCTGCACACACAGATATCCCCCTAAAATAGCTACAACTAAAAACTACTTAAAATATTGATACAAAAATATTCAGCTTTGATATTAATGAGTTTGTGTTCAGTGAGAACATGGTTGTTGTTCAATAATAAAATTAATCCTCAGAAATACAACTTGCCTAATAATTCTGCACTCCCTGTATATGTAACACTGTTCCTGTCTGTCTGGGTCTTCTTTGTCACTTCCTGTCAGTCTTGTCTTTGTTCCACTTCCTGTCTCTCGGGTTATTGTTTCACTCCCTACACCTGTCTTGTAATCACTTCCTCGTTAGTCTCCCAGGTGTTGCTGTTTCCCCTTGTGTATAAATCACTTGTGCATTTCCCTGGTGTTTGTCAGTTGTTAACAAAGTAATGGTGGTCATGTGTGGATGTCTCTTGTTTCTCCTGCCGTGGTTCTTGTTTTGAGATTTATTCTAGTCCAAGTTCATGCACATGCGTGCTTGTTTTGTTTTGTTATTTAAAGTGTTTTGTTTTGTTTATATTAAATTAGCTTTTGTTTAAACCCTGCCTTGCCTCGTCACCTTGCCTGTCTCGCATCGCACACCAACCCTGCTCCGTAACAGTATATAAAATGATCAGATTTTTTTAGTCAACAATAATTGCAAAAATTACAAATGGGAATTTTTAGTGTTTGCCCTTGTTAAAAATTAGTGTACTTCAAATCTTAAAAGTATACTTGCAGATGATATACTATTAATTAAATAAAAAAGACACTTAAGTCTACTTAAGCAATTATGTTTCCTAGCAAACTGTAACGGTGGCCCTCTGGAATTATGATTAACTTATGTTTGTTTGGGTGCCAGAGAGAAGTAATCCTTTAAAAAAGGAAATTAAACCCAGGATAGCTTATACCACCTGTTACACGATAAATAAAATAGGTTCACAGTCCATTTGTTCAACCCGTTGCTTTACTGAACTCAATTTATCATATACACCAAAATCATATGGCCAATACTTTTTAGTGGCACTTATTGTGATTTGAGATCAGCACAATCAACACAGGCAAAACAGAAATAATATCACAATTGATCTTCATTCAAAATTATACACGTCAAAGAACACCATCACTCGGTCATTTCAAATAAACATATACCACAGTCAAGATGTTTCCCCATGTAGGTTGCTTGAGGCCTTGGAGTGTTTGTGTGTGTGTGTGTGTTTGTGTAAGTGTACCTGTGGATAAGTGAGCGTGAGTATGCGTGTTTACTTGAAGGTCATGCAGGAGAGTGTCTCTATTCCACTGACCACACCACAGAAGATCACCCGATGAACCGGAGAATGACTGGGACCACAGGCCAATAATCCTTTTCCACTCGCTCATAGGTTCCCTTCCTTTGAATGTGGCACGAGACAAGTCAGTCAGTTGACAGCGCTTTTGGACAATGAACCAGTCCTGCAGAATCAGGCCGCCAGGAACATCAATTCCAGCATAAACAACTCTTCTCTCAGATCATCTTCAACAGTTTGTTCCTCCTGTTCTCAATGACTGTTCACTCCTGCCCATCTCTTTCTCTCTTTGTTTCACACTTCCCGCCAAACACTTGCACACCTGTCCTTTTAATTAACTCACCACTTCCCTTCATATCACAGGAACTCCTCCCATTTAGCAGATTGCATGTTAGGTAATGCAGTTCTCTGATTCCGTCACAAAACATTTAAAAAGTAATAATTTTACTGTTATGTTTTACTTACAATTTTTTATGTGTAATCGGTTTTAATAATAAATTGTTTTACATTTACAGTGGAGTTCGGTTATGTCGACGGCCTCGGAGGTTGCAAAAAATGCATCAAGATAACCGTTTATCAAGATAACCCATTCTAACATATTGTAGCAAGTCTGAATGTGTTCTATGTTCTATTCATGTGTGGTACAAATTCATATGTGTTCTTTTCCTGTGTTATGTGTTCTGTGAATGTAAGGTGTTCGGGCTTTAAGGGGTGTGGTGTTTGTCAGAAGAACGAGGGGGGAGGGCAGTAAAAAAGTGGGAGTTTTTCTTTTTGGGGTGGGGTGATGTTCGGAAAGTGAGAGCTTGGATTGTTTCGAGGGCATGTTAATAAAGAATCCTTACACCGTTGCAAATTAATTCGTTTTTTTTCTGCTTGTTACACTGGTGTCAGAAGTAAACGGATTGAATCCGGTTAGTCTACAGGATTTCTGTTCTTTCGTCACTGCAACACAATGTGGAGGCAGACTCAACGAAAGGTTAAATCCGAGCCAGAAGCAAGCTGGATGTTTCGTGAGGCTCTGGGCACTTCGCCGTGGGCCTCCGATCAATTCACAACAGAGGAAGACTTTCTGGAATCACATAAGGCTTGTGTGAAGGAGACTACGAGGAGGATGGCTGCAGATGCTGGGTTTTCAGTGACGGAGCCGAGTGTCCCCCGAGCACTGCCGAACTCTTTCAAGAACGACTAACAGACATGGCGGCACCCACGGAACCGCGTTGTCTTCTGATGTTAATAGACATGGTGGCACCCATGGAGCTGCACTGCTTTCCCACATGAATGAACATGGCGATGGCCGTGTTGCCACGGCAACGGTGACTGTTAAAACACTGAAATTCTCAGGTAAAGCTGATTGGGATGCTTTTCATGCACAGTTCGAACTGTTAGCTCATGCTGGAAACTGGCCAGAGGACCGCAAAACTCTTGAATTGGCTATGTGTCTTACTGATGATGCTCTGAACTGGTTGTTACTGCTTATCCCTGAACACAGACATGATTATGATGCTCTTGTTGGTGCACTGAGACGTCGTTTTGGGTAATAGACACAGACAGTCAGGGGAGCAGCTGAGAGTCCTGGCAAATGATATCAAAAATTTGACTTGGCGAGCATATGCCCACATGCCACCATCATTTCAAGGAGAGCTTGCAAGAGACCAATTCATACAGGCTCTTACCCCTTCGTAGACACACACAACTGGCCCACCCTCAAACTCTGCAGGATGTCTTGGAGATTGAGTTGGAGAGGGAGATTGTTTGGGGAATTTGCATGCCGGACAAGAGACAACCGGATACTGTGTCGCCACATGGTGGAGGGGCCAAGCGAAAGACCAGCCTGGGTTTCTGAGATTACGGAATTGATTCGAGCTGTAGCACTGCAACCTGAGCAACGGCCCCGTGCACAACCAAGACTTGGTTGGGGTTGCGGGCAGACTGGACATTTAGTTCGTCAGTGTCCTAAGCTTGCTAGTAACCAGGGAAACGGGATGGGATCTGCATGACTGGGGCCATGCGGACCCCCAACATTCATCCCCAAAATTAGTTGTCATCTTCAGAAGTCTAAAAGAAAGGACAAGGGGAAAGACTGTTGGGGGAGGGTGAATGTGGGCCAGAAGAGTCGATGTTTGTGGTGGGACGAACATGTGTTAGTGATTTTTGTTATGTGCCAATTTTGGTGGAGGGGGTTCCATGTTTAGCATTGGTGGATACAGGTTCAACTGTGACTATTATAAGACCAGAGGTAGTTCCAGCCAGTACCAGTCTTGGACCCACCGCTGTTCGACTATGCACAGTGACTGGGGAGCTGGCACCAATAAAGGGTAAAGGCATAGTGGGGTTGACTGTTGGGGGAAAGACGATACATCATTCAGTGTGGGTCGCTGCAATCCAGGACCCTTGTATTCTTGGTCTGGACTTCCTTAGAAGTGCAGGTTGCCAGTTAGATCTGAGAGTTGGCCTACTACGTTTTGAAGGGGGTCCTGAGGTTGTCATGTCAACTGGAAGTAACCTTGATATGTCTTTTACAGGTCTGTTAGATGCAGTAGCTTCCCCTGAGGAGCATAATGTGGAGCACTACACACGGCATGTCCAGACACACCCCAGCACTGATGCCAGGCCACCACAGGCAGATGTTTCCCCCACTCTCTTACCCAACACCCCAGCTGACTTCTTCCCCACGGTGGACAAACAGTCTCCTTCAGTGCCACCCCCAAGCCACTCTAGTGAGAATGGTGGCCCATTTCTTCCTCTGGAGGAGGGAGGGGTTGGTTGCTTTGCAGGAGTTGTGGCTGAAGAATTCTGAGGGTTTGGATGAGAGTCAGCGGGGACAGTTTTTGGGAATTGTTGGTTAAATTCCAACATTGTTTCGCATTTCAGGAGGGGGATGTGGGGCAAACACACCTGGTGCAGCACGAAATTGAGACTGGGGATGCCATGCCCATTAGGCTGCGGCCACAAAGGCTCCCATTTGCCCGTCAGGACACTGCTGATAAGGCCTTGTTAGACATGCAGCGAGCAGGGATTATTGAGCCATCCGACAGTGCTTGGGCTGTTAATAAGGTCACCAGGAAGGACTCATACCCAATCCCTCGTGTGGATGAGTCACTCGACCTTTTAGCTGGGTCATCATGGTTCACTTCACTGGACCTGCGCACTGGCTATTGGCAAGTACCACTTGGCCCCGAGGCCAGACCAAAAACTGCTTTTTGCACAAGTAAAGGGCTATGGCAGTTCAGGGTGCTCTGCTTCGGTCTCTGCAATGCACCGGCCACTTTTGCCAGGTTGATGGACAGGGTGTTATTGGGTATTCCACGCTCAGAGTGTCTGGTGTACCTGGATGACATCCTGGTCCAATGGCAGCTCATTCCAGGCCTCGCTAGAAGCTCTAATGCAGGTGCTGGATCGCATAAGCGAGTCAGGTTTGAAGCTGGACCCACTGTTCTGCCTGCTGAAGAAGGACAAGCCCTTCGATTGGACGGAAGTGTGTGAGAACTCTTTTGCTGCCCTGAAAAAGGCTCTGGTCACAGCCCCAGTACTGGCCCCTCCTGACCTGGCATTGCCCTTCATTCTGGATACGGATGCCAGCAATGTGGGTATAGGGGCAGTGCTCTCGCAGGTGGCGGCTGAAGGAGGCTACAGAAAATTGTTCAACAAGGCCAAACGCAGATACTGTGTAACCAGACGGGAACTTGTTGCTTTACTTTTTGCTGTCCGTCACTTTAAGTATTACCTGTGCGGGCTACCTTTCACTGTACGCACTGATCACTCAGCTCTACATTGGCTAATGTCATTCAAGGAGCCAGAGGGCAAGCTGGCACGCTGGATTGAGGAATTGCAGGTATACAACCTGAGGGTAGTACACCGTCCCGGTCTTTCTACGCTCTTTCTCATGAGCCATGCTTAGCCGACAGGTGTCGGTACTGTGAAAGAAAGGAGGCCGGGGACAGAGAGCTGGAGAACCCAGATGCCAGTGGTACTTTCTTGGGTTGTAACCATGGCGGAACCCCAGCGTGTTTGGCGGTGAGGACAGTGGAACCAGAGGACTGGAGGCGGCAGCAAAAGGAAGATGCAGACCTGCAACCAGTAATCCAATGGGTCCAAACCCAGCAGCGACTTTTGTGGGAGGAAGTGGCCATTCTCTTTTTGTTAACAAAAACATTATGGGCCAAATTCAGGGACCTGCGCCTGCGAGATGGTGTGTTAGAGCTGGCAGATTGTGGTGCCCAGGTCGCTGCGTGAGGGGGTTATTAGGGCTGCCCATGGGACAGTAGGGTCTGGACACTTTGGGGTTTCAAAAACACTAAGACGACTTAGACAGAGTTTTTACTGGGGTCTGGTGAGGAGAGATGTGGAGGATTTTTGTCGGCTGTGTGATGGTTGCACTGCCCGCAAGGGCCCGTCTGGCCAATCCCACGTTCCCCTGCAGCAGTTCCCGGTTGGAGCCCCAATGGAGAGAGTAGGGGTGGATATAATGGGTCCTTTTCCACTTTCAGAGAGGGGTAACAGGTTTGTGCTGATGGCAATGGATTATTTCACTAAGTGGCCAGAAGCCTACTCACTACCTAACCAAGAAGCAGAGACAGTAATGAATGCATTGGTAGATGGCATGTTCAGTTGGTTCGGGGTTGCAGAATCCATACACAGTGACCAAGTTCGGAATTTTGAGTCGCGTATCTTCTCACTGATGTGTGAAAAATTAGGGATCCACAAAACTAGGACCACCCCTTTGCATCCCCAAAGTGCCGGCCTCGTCGAGAGGTTTAATACGACACTGGCAGAACAGCTGGCCATTGTGTCTGCAAAGCATCAGCGAGATTGGGACACACATTTACCGTTTGTTCTAATGGCGTATCGATCTGCCGTGCAAGACTCAACCTTTTGCACACCCACTCTTTTGATGTTGGGGCAGGAGATCAGAACTCCTAGGGAAATTGCATTTGGGAGGCCACCCGATACGCCTGCTTTGCCACCGGGCCCGGAGTATGCTAGGAAGCTTCAGGACTCATTGGAAGCTGCTCATAATTTTGCAAGGAAACAGTTGTTAAAAGCAGGGACCCGGCAGAAGCGAAATTTTGACCTGAGAGCAAAGGGGTGCCATTTCACAACGGGGGAGCTAGCGTGGGTGTATAGTCTGCAGAGGAAGAAGGGCCGGTGCCCTAAACTTGATTCCCAGTGGGTTGGGCCGTGCAGTGTCCTAGAAATAATTGGGGAAGTAGTTTACAGAGTTCAGTTGCCTCCTAGGGGTAGGAGGTTGGCACGGCCGCACCGAGACAGGTTGGCACCTTATCGAGGAAATGCCACTGCAGACTCAATACCAGCCTCCTCTACAGCTGTGCCTACACCAGAAGGCGTGCCATGTCCCCAGAGGAGCACTTTCAGTCCACTGGCAGTCCCAGGTGCTGCCACACCAGTTCTAGAGCCACAAACTTTGCATTCAAATAGCCCTACTCCAGTTATACAAGGTCAGCAGCGGCCTCAGAGAGTCAGGAGGCCGCCAAGACGGTCCAGGGACTTTGTTCGTTCCCTCAAGGTCGAGGAACTTTGTGAAGGGGGAGAAGTGTAGCAAGTCTGAATGTGTTCTATGTTCTATTCATGTGTGGTACAAATGCATATGTGTTCTTTTCCTGTGTTATGTTTTCTGTGAATGTAAGGTGTTCGGGCTTTAAGGGGTGTGGTATTCGTCAGAAGAACGAGCATGCGCAGGTGCTGGGGGGAGGGCTCTAAAAAAGTGGGAGTTTTTCTTTTTGGGGTGGGGTGCTGTTTGGAAAGTGAGAGCTTGGATTGTTTCTAGTGCATGTTAATAAAGAATCCTTACACTGTTGCAAAGTTATTCGTTTTTTCTGCTCGTTACAATATATTACCGATTTTCCCACATATAACCCGAGACGCAGATAATCCGCACACTCATATAGCCAGCGGGTTTTGGGTTTTGTATAAAAAAATCGTTGGCATAACCCCCACCCATAGATTGATTAACTTTTTTGTGTAAGATCACATTTCGAATTTCAAATGTTGCTCGCATGACGTCAATTATCTGTAACTGTTCAGGCTCGGTACACGGTGCTTGTGCACAAAATTCACACAATAAGAAAACAAACAAGTCAGAATCAGAAGAAAATGAAAAGGCAGTCTCTCCCGCTGCGACTTGCAGCAGCTCGTCCCGTCAAGAAGTGTGTCGGATGAGATGAGAAGCACAGCCAATCACGTCTTCTTGCATGATTGACAGGTCAGATAGCCTGTCAGCTCCAAATGTCATAGTGATAGTGAATTGCCAGCTGTCAGCTGTCAGAGCGTCAAAGACAACAACCCTCACAAGAAAGAAAAATGAAAATGTTTTGATGTACATGATGTGAGTTATTAAATGAGAATGGACATGCTCGTTTTTTTTTTTTGGTGTCTTTTTACACAACAGTGTTGCCGCGATTTGTTTGATGAAGCAGACGGCATTCATCAAAGAAATTTACATACACTGTACTGTGTATATGTTTGCTAACAACAAAAGGCATATGTAAAACCACCACAATTAAAAGAACCTTCGATTCTTCATACAGACCTTTAATTACATTCTCCTACAATGCAAAGATTTCTCACAAAATCACAAAAAAACGTGCAGGATGCCACAGTATCATACAGTATCATAAATGTCAGCAAGGTGAGTTGGTGTGCGATGTGGAGATACAAGGAGATGCTAGGAGAGATGCTAGGGAGCTCACACATATACTGACACTACACTACACACTACATTTCACAGCAACCCACACATTGGGCTGATTACACACACCAGCTGGACACCATTATGACTGTTTGTTACCCTAGCTGTTTTCCATCATATGAACTATAAAACACTCCTTCACCCATACACACACTGCGAAGTCTTGATTAGCCGTGGTTGTCAATTCTTGACTAACCGCCTGGATTAACGAACCTGATTCTTTCTGCTTGCCTTTCTGACTCTTGCCTGGATTACCGATCACGAATGCTCTCCGTTTGCCCTGACCTTCTACCTGTACGACCACTCTTAATAAAGACTAGTGATTGGATCTCTGACCGTGAGTCACCCCTTTGTTACAGTTGCAAACCCCTCTATGCCTCCCCTCCCCGTCAACTATCGCGAACCGTGCTCAACCCCCGAACCCCCCCCCCCCCCGCAGTTAGTGTCTGAGGTTCACACTTGAAAATATTTTTTATAAGTATTTTAAATATATTTTATATGAGTATTTTACAATTATAAAGTTAAAGTGCACTTAGGGTTAGGTGTTTATGTTTTATTTATTGTCCTCGGATGGAAAAAGTAGAATCTAAAGTAGAAATCAAAGCACAAAAAGGGCACATGCAGGACTGGACAAATTAATAAAAGTGACATATGTGGCACTTATTATTTCTATCAGCAAAAGAGCCTATAGAATAACCATGCCAAAATATTTAGTGGTATCATCATCAAAGTATGTACTAAAAAGTGCTTTCATTTTTAGTTTCAGATATGGACTACAACATGACACAGACGGGACAGAAAAATATCACGAATGTCAGCAGTGTGTTCACAGATCAGGTTCTACCTGTGTTCTACTCCATCACCTGCGCTTGTGCCTTCATTCTCAACACTCTTGCTGCTAGGATCTTCTTCAGGATTCCCAACTCCTCGGCTTTAGTTGTTTACCTAAAAAACATGGTGGTGGCAGACATCCTGATGCTGTTTACCTACCCGTGGCGTGTGATGGGTGGCTTGCCGTTGAAGCTGATAGTTTGCAGCTAAACAGCTGTGCTTTTCTACCTCAGCATGTACACAGGAATAACCTTTATGAGCCTCATCAGCCTGGAGCGCTACTTCAAAATTGTCCAAAGGACTTCTGCCGTCTCTTCCCTTCTGCAGCGTGTTTCAGTAGCGAAGGCTCTCGCGCTGCTGGCTTGGGCCGTCATGATGTTCTTCATGCTGCCAAACACCATATTAACCAACCAACCCATACCTGAAACATTTTCCTCCATTGCCCTGAAAAGTAAACTGGGTCGGCGCTGGCATGAAATTTCAGCCCACTTCAACGTTGGAATATTCTGGGCGGCGTTCATGTTGATGGTGTTTTGCTACACCTCCATTGCCTGTCATGTGTACCGCTCTTACAAACGGGTACAACGGAACAGCAGTGAGGCTCGACGACGATCCAATCGAAGCATCTTTAGTTTACTGGCCGTGTTCGTCTTCTGTTTTGTTGCCCTACCACATTTGTCGGATTCCCTACACACTTAGCCAAAGGCCCGAGGCTGGTTTTAGCGCAAACAACCGATTTGTTCTCTTTCAGGTGAAAGAAGCTGCGCTCTTCTTGTCCACTCTTAACGTCTGTCTGGATCCTGTCATTTACTTCTTCATGTGCAGGACATTCAGAGAGTCACTTTTGCAGAAGATGTCTTCTGTAAACCAAGAAAACAGGAGGCCTTCAATAGGTATCGGGCTGAGGAGATTACCTTGAGTGAGAAAATACAGAATGGGGAAGCAAAATGAAAGGTTAGTGGTGTTTTCCAGAAAACCAAAATCAAACCACATCTCCCAAACTCATTTACTGAAATAAGCCAGTCGAAGGTATGAATTTAAATTAAATAAAATTTTAATTTGAAATCTGACTTTAAATTAAACATTCCAAATGTTTTCGAAGTAATGTCATAGAAAAACCATTTGTGGGTCTGTGAAAAACCGTTGTCTGAATAATTATTTTTATTCTTAGAGTGAAGAACATTTTAATAATCTGAAGAAGCTTTTTCACTATAAATATCCTTTTGTGTTAAGTTTTCATAGGTGTCAAAGGTTCTTAATGGAACCATAGATACCATTGAAAAATCTATATATATTTTTAAGTGTGCATTTCCTTCTGTGGAATATAAATTGTGAACTTTGAATAACATCCCAAACAATGTTCCATGTTCCATATCATCTAATCGAATGAGACTTTGAGTGACAAGAATTATTTAAGGAGACATAAGCATTATTCCAAGTCTTCAAGTAAAAAAAATAGCTTTGTTTTGAGGAACAGTCCAAAATGTCTTTATTCATGGACAATCTTGCCCTTTCTGTTGCAATATGCAGTTATCAAATCAAATATGATCTTGTGGTGTTACCATCATTATAGGACATTTGACGTATATGGTGACAAGATTAGTGTCGTTAGTACAGAAGTAGTGGTTAATACAAATTTTCTAATTAATTTCAAAGGCAGAAATTAGGGTGAATACTAATTTCCATAAAATGGAAAAGTGCTGGCACAAAAAATCTTAACAAATTCTTATTTTGTGTTCCACAGAAGAAAGAACATAAGAATAATGACAGGTTTAAGGTTGATCTACTACTTTAAAACGTCACCCCCACAAACTGTTGAGATTCTTTGGCTCATAAAGACATTGTCAATTGCTTAAATAGTGTTAAAAAGTGTTGTTTCATAATGGAAAAGTAAACATTTGACAATGAAACTGTCAGAATCCTGCCCAGACTACCTTGTCTGTCTTGTCTTTGTTTTGTTTGCCTGTTTGTTTTGTGTTTGAGCTCATGGCTTTGTCTTTGTTCATGTTTGCCATGTGGTCCTCTTGTCCCACCTCCTCATTTCCAGTTACAACGCCCCCCTTGTCTAGTCCTCGTTTGCTGAGTGTGTTCACCTGTCCCTCATGTGCACTGCTCCCTTTATATTGTGTTCATTTCCACCATGTCCTTGCTGGTTTGTTTTGTGTACTTCATGGTATGGTCTTGTTTGCTTACCAGAATCTGTTTTCAGTCTAAAATCTTGTCTAGTTGTGAATATTTCCCAGTCTCTTGTTGTAGTGTTCCCTTACATTTATTTAGGTGTTTTCACTAGTCTTGTTCTAGCTAGTTCTTGCCTTTAGTTCATTTCTTTGTTCTTTTTTTTTTTTTAGCTAGAGGTTTACTTGTATTCTTCCTAAAAAGTTATTTTGTTTAGTCTTCTGTTTTCAATGTTGTTGTTGTTGTTTTATTTTCTGATTCCATATTAGTTGCTCTCTTTCGGTTTGATGTTGCATCATGTCTCTTTTATAATAATCTCTCTCGTCTCGCTTTGTTTGTTGTGAGTAATGTCTGTTCCTGCCCTATCCTGCACCCTGAGACCTCCTACTCCTCTATCTGGCAGCTTGTCTGGGATCTAGTAAGAGATCATCTAGAAGTTTGTGGTCTTGTGTGCTCCTGCTTGGCCTCCCTGTTGGTGCTGCCTCTCCTAAACCCGTCAGTCTGTCATCCTGGTCTTGTCTTGGTGCTTGCCCTGCCCGTCTCAGGCCCCGTCCACACGGAGACGCGAATCACTGTATCCGCATACATTTCTTATCGGATTTGCGTTTCGTCCACACTGATCCGGCGATTTGGGAGACTGAATCCGCTCACTTTTGATACCGGGTCCTAAAGTGGATAGATCTGAATCCGACACCCTTGCGGACTCGTGTGGACGGCCAATCCGTATATTTTTTTGTTTACCGATGATGTCATCACATCACGTGTCGGCTGCATCACAGTAACAGCAAAAGTGTTGCCATATTGGACTGAAGATTCCAGCGCAGCTACAGCTTAACCCTCCCATTTAAAAAAATGCCAGCCCAAAGTGCGTACTCTTATAAATGAAAAATGTTGAGCTTTTTTTTTTTTTTTTTTTTTTTTTTTTTTTTTTTTTTTTTTTTTTTTTTTTTGCATCAAAATCCATCCCAAATTTTATCAACCAGTCCAATGCATTTTTTCCCGATCGGACGTGACAAAAGGGTAAATAGCAATCTGGCAACACTGAACAGCAACAACAATGCGCATGCTCAAACTCTTCTTCTCCGTGTATAGTGTATTATCTGTGGCAGAATTACAGCGCTCCATACTGGTCTGGCATATAAACTACACCGGATTCAGTCGGTTTCAGTGGTATCGTGTGGACGCTGATTTATTTATTTTTTTTTTTTACGAGGAAAAGATCGGATAAGGAACGCGCCGGCATTGTGTGGACGTGGCCTCAATATTGTCAACCTAGCCCTGCCTTTTGAACTTTCACGCCTCACTACCTCATTGTGCCTTGTCCTCAGGCTTGTCAATAAAACCCCATCACTTGTCAGTCTGCGTGTGGGTCCTCTTTGTCTCTTGCAAAACCCTGATAAAAACATACTGATTATCTCACTCTACATCTGTAAACAACGGAATAATCAGAGCTTATCGCCGAAGATACAGAAAAAGTCTGAAGACAGTCAAATCCAAAAACAAGAGTAAATATCAGTATGGCACACAGGATAGAAAGGTTTGCTGAGGGAGACTTGGTATTATAAGCTGATCAGTGTTTTGGGATTGCAATAGACATGAAGAACTATAATGTGTTAAGAGATTAAACCATTTAATGCTTTGTAAGTAAATAACAAGACTTTAAAATGTATAATAGGAAGCCAGTGCAGGTTTGACAGAACTGGGCTAATATGCTTATACGTCCTGGTTCTAGTACTTTAATTTTTTTAAGCGTGCAGGGCAATGACCCTGTAGAGCAGTGGTCCCCAAACTGTGGCCCGCGAAGCCCTCTCATCTGGCCCGCGGAGACCTTTTTTGTCTACGGGAAAAAATACATAATTTTACGTGTATCCTGCCAAGATCAGCCGCCGCTTACGTGGACGTTATGTTTTAACCGAATAGACCCTTTTCACAATGACGTCACACAACTTCCGTTTTAACTCAAAGCAGGGTATCTTTACTTCCGCCGGCCGTCATAGTGAACGCGATTAAGTTTACACAGTCCCTTTCTACATCTGCCAGACATGCGTCTATGATGTACAGCGACTTTCAGACACATTTTAGCTTACAACACGTTCTGAACTTGATAAAGGATACAAACCGGTACCAAAGAAGTCCAAGAATCGTGCCCAAACCGTTGTGAAATGCACACTGTACAATGCAAATGGCAGTAAGAGTGGCTTTTCAGGATCCAACCGAGTGTCATGGCAAAGGCTGTGAATACTTCTGTACATGTGAGTTGTTTTATTAATAAATTGGCAAAGGTTTCAAACAAACTTCTTTGACGTTGTCATTTTTTGTAGAATTTTGACAACAGGAAACATGGAAACAGGAAATGCAATTCAACATTACATTAAAATATTTAGGGCAAAAGATTATCACAAATGTATGATGTTTATTGAACATATTATACAGTCATTGAATATATTTGGGTTCGGTGTAAACACTGCAAACATAAATTGTGCAGATCAAACACATTATAAACATTCCAATATGGAGCATTACCATAAGGCCATGAAGGTTATAAAATTAATTTACTGCCACATAAAAGTTTTTTAATTTACTTATTGAACAACAAGGAACACTACAATAGCATCGACAAGAAGACAGTGCCATGCTTGATGGTGGGAAACTGTTGAAAGATGGACACAGGTAAAGAGGAATAATGAATCTCATCAGAATATGAAAATGGTTTGACCGTTAGATTGGATTAAGAGGGAGTCATTCTAAACAACTGTGCGGGAATACATAATATAAAAAGTTAAAACTTATTAGTAAACTTCAGGCAACACAGGCTGAGGGCGATGCATATTGCTACAAACTAGCCTACTTTACCATCCAGTTCATGCACATGTTAAAGAGTTGTAAACTGGAGATAATCATTAACATTATCAAACGAACTAAAATACAGAAACCTATAAATACGTAAACATTATTATTATTACTATAACCTTTACTTTTCGTGTTGTTAGTTAGCCAGTTCCTGCATTCACCTGAACGCGCTTGCGGCTAAACGGAAGTAAAGATACACTGCTTTGAGTTAAAACGGAAGTTGCGTGACGTCATGTGAAAAGGGTCTATTAAAATAGAGGCGCGCAGTAGTGTGTTCACTTTCAAGAGCAGGAACGAGATGTTGCAATGAAATGCCTTCGGGAACTCCTCCCTTTCACTTAATTTCCGAAAGCTTATAGGATAACGCCAGTTATCTGGCCAATCGTAGCGCGATGCGAATCTGACAGACAGACAGTATAAACAGTATAAGCGCGACGCGTCACGATATTTCCTTCACACTTCTCTAAACAGAATATGGAAAAAAAACCGAGGTTACGATAGTAAACGGAGACGTTTTCCAACCGATCACTACATTATAAAACCTTATTTGCTGTTTACTTCTACTTCCGGTCACCGTCAAAGAGATTATATATAGTTTTTTCCCACATATAATCCTGAGACGCATGGTTTTTACACCTTCATTTAGCTTGCGGGTGTGATATGTAAAATGTATAAAATGTGATTTATAAACATATCAAAGGTGTGATATAGCCCGCAGGACTAGTGGTTTTTTCCCCCGTTTTTGCCTAAGGAAGACATTCCTAATGTCAAAACTTTTGCATCAATGTACCTTTCAATCTTTTGAACAACATTCAAGAATAAAATACGTGAAGAACAATTTGAGAACAAACTTGTCCGATGATAATCTCAGGTCACTGTTGATGTAAGGGAAATCAAATCTAAAGTCAGAAATGTCTGCTATTTTGGCATCCAGGAAACAATTTCACCATTTCCACTAATACAGGTGTCCATGTGTAGTGTATCAGTGTGTTATTAAGTAATAACTGAATAAAATAATATTAAATAATTAAAAACAACATCCATGTTTTGATTCTTTTTTAAGATTGGTATCAAAGAGCACACCCAGATTTCTAACTGACGATGAAGACTTGACAGAGCAGCCATCGAGTGTTAGGCAGTAGTCTAGATTATTATGCGCAGAGTTTTTTGGTCTAATAATTAGAATCTCTATTCTTTGAATTAAGAAGTAGAAAGTGATTAGTCATCCAATCAGTTATGCATTCAGTTAATTTAGTAAATTGTCATGTTTCATCAAGATGAGAAGAAATATAGAGCTGAGTATCATCAGCGTAACAGTAATGCCATGCTTCCTAATAATTGCACTCAAAGAAGCTTGTACAGGGTAAAATGAAATGGATATATGTTATTCAGACAGTTGTTCCTGTGTTTACTAGAAGCTGTTTATTATATGGTATAAATTATTCAAATTAAGCAAGAACATATTCAAATAATCTACATGTTTTTCTGTAACCCCTTAAGCATCAGTGTGCATGTGTATTTATGATTTTCACTTTCATCATTGTGCAAGCACAACAAACCTGGGCAAAGAGCAGAGTCAAAGGCTTAGAAGTGGATTTGAAGTAAGTTAAATTTAATAAAGCAGTTAATTTCTGCATAGCTAATTAATATTTCAAATGATTAATATAATAGTGTGTAATGTGTTCTTATATAATACATATATGTGCTGCCTTGAAGAGAAGTATGTTTATAAAGATAAACTACAGGGGATGTATAAATAATTAGCATAGTTATTGCTTGTTAATAAATTAATGTACCGGTAATTAAGTATCTGGCTGATAATTGAATTATGGACAAAACAAACTGTAAATGTGGGTCATTCTGTGTCAAATTAACTACATTTCATAAATGTTCTCAGCTAAAATCTGTGTTTTTATGAAGTGTTATGAAGAAACACAAAATGTTAAATGTCATAAATTAATAATCACTGGGTAATCAACTTAATTTTTTTGAGGGGGCTCAGAAGGATCATTTTCACCTGATATTTGGAGCCAATTAACAGGAGGGGGAAAATAATTGTAGAAAAAAGGCAGTTACGTTTGGTGGCTGAAAATAAATGAAGAAATGTTTAATGAAAAAACCACACAGGAAAGGGAAAAATCAGGAAACGAATAACACAACCACTACTAACATAAATGATACTGATCAAAGATCTAAGGAGACCACAGGGTTTAAATAACTGGACAACAAGTGTGGGATTAATTAACTAATGTAAATCAGGAACACTGGCAAATGGAAACAGACCACAGAGAAAGAAAACTAAACCTAAAAAGAAAGTAACTAAACGGGGGCAGGCAGAACAGTCCACAGGGGAGCAGAGGGTGGGAGGAGCCAGAGGGGTACGAGGCAAACCCTATGGTGCAGTTGACGAAGATGGGAGCCATGGTGTAGACTTGGCCAATGACACCCAGGGGATGACAAACGGAGATGAAGCCAATGGAGATGGAGCAGTGGGGGTAGACAGACATACAATGGAACCAAACAACACCAATGGGTTAGGAGGCCAATGTGCCAGAGGACTATGGTGGAGCCGGTGGACGAAGGTGGATCTGGAGGGAAAACAGAGCCTGACAAAACCAAACGGGTGAAGGGACGAAGGATAGCTGAAGGCCCTTAAGTGGTGTAGATGTGGTAATGTCTGACCAAGGTGGAGCCGGAGGGATGAGGGCACCCATTTGAGCCATTGGGACAAAAGTATCTGGTGGAACTGAGGAAGGGGGAGCCAAGAAGGAGACAACAAGTCGATGAGCCCCAGTGGAATGATTGGATTTGTTGCTGGAGGTGGAGCCAATGAATATTCTTAACTGGGCAGAGCTGGAGACTGGAAAACCAGAGACAGATTCACAGAGAATGGCGTTGGAGAAGTCAAGGGGCTGAAGGGAACTAGAAGAGATGCGACTCATGGATTGTAGTCCTCAAGTTGTAAGTCGCTTTGGATAAAAGCGTCTGCTAGATGAATAAATGTAAATGTAACAACAACACTGAGTATTTGAATGTTGAGACGACGCTCATTGGCTGCTGATGCAACAGCAACCAATCATATAATATATCTATAATGATATCTTTGAGAAAGTTATTAGTGATATAAACTCACGTCTGATGATTAAAACAAGAGTATTTGACATGACATGGCATAATAGGACCACTGTAGTGTTTGTAATTTTCCATTGCTAAAATAATATTAACATTTTCCATTGTAGGTGGACAAATGACCACAAGCCTTTCCTGTGTGATCATTTCATTCCAGAATGAAAGATACTTTGTTCACACATTTATTTACAGAAGCTTAATTTTAACTTAAAATATTTCAGTAATTTTATGGACTATGATAAAGTCAATTTTAAGTGATTCACAAACTGCTAAGTGAACATCAGGGCAAATGCAAATGTAAAAGATAAAGTTTATTACTTATTGACTTTCAAGCATCAAGTAGTGATCGGCCAGACTTAATAGAATGAATGACGTGGCATAGTCTTCCTGATAGTACTTGCACTAAAGATACAATTTACTGAATTACAAGCATGCAAACTTTGGGGGGGAAATGCAAAGCATCAAGTTTGTTGTCACGATCATGTTATGGTTTGAGGTTCTGTTGCTGACTTTTTCTGTTTGCTCATTGTCTGTTCTTGTTACGATGACGAGCTTCACACTTCCCCACTCTGGCCACCGGAGGGAGCTATCACACTTATACTGACACACACACTACAATTCCCACAAGCACATACGTTGGACTGATTATCGAAACCAGGTGACATTCATCATCCCTGACTATAAAAGACTCTGTCACACACTCTGATCGTGAAGTCTTGTTTTGCTACTGTGAACATTACTGAGTGTTATACCTGTGTCTGATCTTGCCTGTTACTGACCCTGTTGTTTCTGCCTGCCCTGACTTCCCCGCCTGTACAACTATTCTGTACGACCATTCTTATTAATATTATGTCCAAATGAAGCAATGAACCAGTATTGAACCACTTCATCAACTGTTTTGAAAATGGGTTCATTCATTCAAAGCTTCGTTTCAGTGACATCTAGTGGCGAAATTGTAGATGGCAAATAATGTCAGTTTGAGTGTAACTAGGGTTTGTGTGAATGATGTAAATAAACTAATTATTACATACATCACTATAATGCTACTTAATGTTGAGTAGCTCACCATGATGATGATGATCAATCAAATGTAGTGATAACACCAATGCAAGCTCCTACTACAATAAACCCACATCTTGGGCATCTATATAGCAGGGGAGTAGTCAGAATTTTTTTTTTGAGGGTGCCCAGCTTATAATGAGGGTGCCAAACTGCGAGGGGGGGGTTATGTAGTCGGCAGGATTCGAACCTGCGCGGGGAATCCCCAATGGATTTCTAATCCATCGCCTTAAACTCTCAGCCACGACTGGTTGTTGTGTAGCTTTGGAGGTGCGTTGCGATCGTCTTGTGCGGTGGGTGATATGTGCTTTCACTTTCGTTTTCACAGTTGCGGTTTTAAACAATTGAAAATCTGAGGGGGCCGGACATGTAAATGAGAAAAACCTGCTGAAGCGTGCGTGCAGCAAAGTCTCGCGTTGCGAAGCAGTATCGAATGGTCTGAACCAGTCACGTGATTCATTCAGAGAACCGAAGCAGTGGCTGCTTCGGACGTCATCGGTCACGTGTGTTTTTACGCACCAAAGCAAGCTCCGAAGCAGTAGTTCATAAAAAATCCTGCTTCGAGTTCGAAGCTTGTGTCGGAGCATCGGTGTCAGACGGCCATCACTATTGCTATTGGATCCCTGCTTGAGTGTCCCTCCTTTACAGTTCTCCTGATTTCCTGGTAAATAATTAATTATTTATTCAGTTCTGCTGGTCTTGATTGGTTCCCTTTTATTGCTTGTATTTAAACCCTGAGTTTTCATTACGTTCATTTGTCCTGCACTGCTTATGTTAAAGTGGTTGTGTTTGCTTAATCTCCAGCATTATCTCAGTATTGAGTTAAAGATTGTTTTGACACTGATTTATGCACTTTATGCACAAAGTGACACTTTGTGCACTTTACTACAGCAATCATTTGCTACAGTTGTGTTGACACAGAATGAACCTAGTTTTTTTTCTTTTCTTTTTGTATTTTTTTTTAAGTGTGAGTGAGACGTGTTAAAATAATAATCAAACACTAATGTATGTTTTGTATTATCTAGATGGAGTCTCCATTGCCAACAATCATCTTCACTACTTCCACAAATTACACCATGAAACCAAACACGACTAATACTACACAAGTTCTGTGTGAAGCTCCAGTGCATCCTTTTTTCATATTTGCATTCTCACTAGTGTTTCTTGTCAGTCTGGTGCTGAATTGCATCACAATGCGTGTGTACTTCTGCACTCAGCAGCGTGTTCATTCCAGCATCACGGTCTATATGAAGAACATGGCAGCAGCCGACTTTTTGCTTTGCCTTAGTTTATCTTTACGTATTGCTTTCTATGCCAGCCGATCAGATTTAATGCTTAATATTTACTGCAGCTTTGGAGGAACAGCCTTGAATTTAAACATGCATGCAAGCATTCTCTTCATGAACGTTATTGCCGTAAACAGGTATGTCTCATATTTGTCATTACTTATATTCTTGCCAGCACAAAAATATTCATTTTTTTCCTTCAACATAATCAATTGTAATGATATTCTAAAGTTCATGCTGCATAAGAATTATTAGTCACATTGCAATTACATCTCAGAGGACTTGCTAAAAAAATAAACAAACAAAAATCATGGCAGCAGGGTTAGGGTTGAGCTCCTGCTAATTGAGCAAAATACTTTCTTCTTTATATTTCTAACCTCTTGTACTGTTTACTTTTCGTTTTGTTTAAAAAAAAATACTTCATTTTTGGCACTTGAATTAGTTATTAGTTATTATTGTTGTTAATACAGTGATCCCTTGTTTATCGCGCTTAATGTGGACCGGAACCCCCCGCAATAGATGAAAATCCACGAAGTAGGATTTTAAGTATTTTTAGTAGCCCCCCCCCCAGGAATGTGTGTGTAGATACCAGAATGTTTAAAATATCTATATTTATACTTAATATTTTACTTAAATCTATTTAATTATAAAACCTCAATATTATACATTTACTCTCTCTCTCATACGACACGTATCATGGTACTCTACACTCATCAATTACAGTAGTATATTGAGACTTGACTCCAGTAATGACGACGATGACAGACCTGTGCGGTTCGATGAATGTGATGATGGTGTTACTGCACTGGTATAATGAAGCCTTTAAATCAGTTCGGGATCGTCAACATTTGCTTCTGAGAGAGACGAAGAAGCTCCTACTCCACTCGTGCTCTCATTCGATCTCACGCTGGGAACCAATCATGTGCCTGAGTTTCCGTGGGTGTGCACAAAGCCTCTGAGCATCTGTCTGGCATTCTGGGAAACCGTTTCTCTCGTTTCTCTCGATGAAACAACACTTCTTTCCGCAATATGGCTGCCGATATGGCTGTATTTTTTTTTTCTTTTTTTCAAATTAATATTTTTGAAAAATACGCGATGCACTGAGGCCGTTGTCAGCTATCATTAGGCAGAACACACATGATTAGTAGTGGTTTATTGCACAATTACAAGCACAGCAAACAAGGCAAAGGCAGGCTTAACTTGGCAGGCGCAGGGGTGGTCAGGCACTGTAGACACAAGGAAACACAGGAACACGATACACGGAAGGAGTGTATTCAGGAAGAAGTAGAGTAGAAACTCTGGAACCAGTCTTGGTACGAATGATGAAATCAGACACTAACTGTTTAGTGAGGGCTGTGTAAATAGTGCTGGTGATTGGTGACAGGTGCTTAGTATTCTGGTGATTGCAATATCATGAGTCTCGTGCTGTGGGCGTGGCTGAATCCGCAACAGTAGCCCCCTCCCCACGGACTGCTCCTGCGGACCACGGCGGACGGTGGCGAGGATGGCCACGAGCTCTAGGGGCAGGCCTGTTGGGATGGATGGCATAGAACTCCTCCAGTAAGGCTGGTCGAGGGTGTCATTCCGCGGTACTCACGTTCGTTCTTCAGGACCGAATCCCTCCCAGTCCACCAGGTATTCAAGAATGCCGCCTTGCCGCCGGGAGTCCAGGATCGTATTGACAGTATAGATGTTTTGATCCGCCGGGTCCAAAGGAGGAGGAGTTGTCTCAGCTTCAGCACCAGACTCTGTGGATGAAGAAAAGATAGGTTTAGTATACGGCTTTAGGAGGGATACATGGAAAGAAGGTGAAATCATATAATGCGGGGGAGTTGGCTTCATTGATCTGCTGCTCAATCTTGAAAGGTCCAGTGAAGCGGGGACTCAGCTTATGACAGGGCAGGCGTAGGCGAAGGTCTTTGGTGGAAAGCCAGACGAGTTGACCAGGTTGATACTTGGGAGTGGGGCGTCACCATCGGTCAGCCTGGTCCTTCTGCCTACGCACTGCCCGCTGAAGGTGATGTGCGCTGAGTCCCACACTCTCTCGCTCTTCTGGAACCAAAGGTGGACAGCTGGAACATTTGAAGGTTCACCTGACCAGGGAAACAGAGGAGGTTGAAAGCCAAAAATGCATTGGAAAGGTGTTAAATGAGTTGATTCTTGCCTGAATGAATTCTGGGCATACTCAGCCTAGGAGAGGAAGCGATTCCAGCTATCCTGCTGGTGACCACAGTATGACCTGAGATACCGCCTGATCTTCTGAATCTTCTGCTCTGTCTGGCCGTTGGTCTATCTGCCTTTTGATTCTTGACCCCAGGTCGATAAGTGACAATGAAGTTAAACCGAGTGAAAACCCCAAGTGCCCATCTGCTAGGCGTGGATTCAGTCGTTTGGCTTCATGGGTGTATTCCAGGTTGCAGTGATCTGTGATGACTTGAAAGGGGTGAACAGCTCCCTCCAGCCAGTGTCGCCATTCCTCCAAAGCTAGTTTAATGGCCAGCAATTTCCGGTTTCCAATGTCATAATTTTGCTCCGCCGGGGATAGCTTCTTGGAGTAATAGGCACATGGATGGAGTTTAGGAGGGTCACCCTGCCACTGAGAAAGGACAGCCCCTACTCCTGTGCACGACGCGTCTACCTCGACGACGAAGTGCTCAGTATTCTGGTGACTGCGATATCATGAATGAGTCTGGTGCTGTGGGCGTGGCTGAATCCGTAACAGGTGCGAAACTTTAACCGCGACGTGGCGAGGGATTACTGTATTATTTGTTTAATAAGGTAAGTGTAAGATAAAATAATTTTTATGTTGACAGCTGTTTCTGCGGCAGCATCAGAATCAGAATCAATTCAGTGTCTTGCTTATATAAATGTCTTGCTGATACAAAGTGGACTCAAATGCCATACACTATAAAGGGATTACTGAATGAGTGAACAATTGAGTGATTTTCAAAGGATCCTGAAAAACGTCTCGGGTTACGAATGTAACCCTGGTTCCCTGAGGGGAACGAGACGCTGCGTCAAAGCGCTAGGGGAAATAGCCTTGTGTCAGTCACGTGAAGATCTGTGCAACCAATGAGAAACGAACGCGTGTGAATGTGTCACTGCCGGCGATTGCCGGTGACGTCATGAGGAAGAGCATAAAGGCGCGTCTGAAACCCGGACGCATCAGCATGAATGCCTGAAGCGGGCCCGGAGGCTCCAGGAGCTGAGGCAAAGACGCAGCGTCTCGTTCCCCTCAGGGAACCAGGGTTACATTCGTAACCCGAAACGTTCCCTTTCAGGGGCCAGACTCACAGCTTCAACAGCTCTGGTTGCGGGTAAAGAATGCAACCCTCCGCCTGGGACAGAACGTCCCTCCTAACCGGAATCTCCCAAGGGACTCCGTTGAGGAGGGACACGAGGTCCGCAAACCATATTCTGGACGGCCAGTGTGGGGCCACTAGCGTGAGACGGACCTTGTCCCGGCGAATCTTGGCCAGAACTCCTGAGAGCAGAGCGATCGGGGGAAAGGCGTACAGGCGTAACCTCGGCCACGCATGTACCATGGCATCCCGCCCCAGAGGCGCTGGATGTGTTAGTGAAAACCACAGAGGGCAGTGGGTGTTCTCTACCGAGGCAAACAGGTCGACCTGTGCCTTGCCGTACCTTTCACAAATTTGCTCCACCACATCGGGGTGGAGTCGCCATTCCCCTGGTCTTGCCCCCTGTCTCGATAGGGCGTCTGCTCCCACATTCTGGACCCCCGGGATGTAGGCCGCCCTGAGAGAGAGCAGCTTCCCCTGGGCCCAGAATGAGTGAAGGGGAGTTCCGGTGATGCCTAGTGACGAGAGGGTAGATACAAGGATTTGGTGATTAACAGTGTCAAAGGCAGCAGAAAGATCTAAAAGAATGAGAACTGACGATTTTGAATCAGCTTTTGCACTCCTTAGAGCTTCCGTGACAGATAGTAATGCAGTCTCGGTTGAATGGCCCTTCTTGAAACCAGACTGGTTGATGTCCAACTGGTCATTCTGAGACAGAAAAGAAGATACTTGGTTAAAAACAACACGTTCAAGAGTTTTAGATATGAATGGAAGGAGAGAGACAGGTCTGTAATTATCAACAAGTGATGCGTTTAATGTGGGTTTTTTGAGCAGTGGAGTTACCCGAGCCTGCTTGAATGCGGTGGGGAAGGATCTCGTGTGTAGGGAGGCGTTGATGATGTGAGTGAGTGCTGGTAAGATTGTAGGAGAGATGGCTTGTAGAAGGTGTGAGGGGATTGGGTCTAAAGGGCAGGTGGTTGGATGGCTGGAAAGGATAAGTTTAGATACATCTACCTCAGTGAGTGGAGAGAAGGTTGAGAGAGTGTTTCTGGTTTCAGAGGTCGGTGTACGTTTGTGTGTGTGTGGAGGTGAGAACTGGTTACTGATAGTTGCAGTTTTGTTAATAAAGTAAAGGGCAAAATCATTGGCAGTTAAGGAGGTGGAGGGTGGTGGTGGAGGGGGAGAGAGGAGAGAGTTGAATGTTTTGAAAAGTGCATGCATGTTGGAAGTGCTGTTGAACTTGGTGTGGAAGTGTAAAGATTTAGCAGTATGGACATCAGTAGAAAAGGTAGAGAGAAGAGATTTATACAAACTCAGGTCAGACGGGTCCTTAGACTTGCGCCATTTTCTCTCAGCTACCCTTAGCTTGGCCCGGTGTTCACGAAGAACATCAGTTAGCCAGGGGCTAGAGGGAGTAACACGTGATGACCTGGAAGAGAGCGGACAGATATTATCTAGGCAAGACGTTAGAGTAAAACATAAGGTATCCGTTGCAGTATTCACATCCAGAGTTGAGAACTGTTTGTGAGAGGGAAGAGAGGATGAGACGATAGAGGAGAAATGAGAAGGAGAGAGAGAGCGCAGGAGAAGAGTATATATAAGAGATAGAAGATATAGAAGGTATAGAAGAGTGCCTATAAGAGTGTACTAATGACTCGTTTCAGGCATTTTAGAATATGCTACCATATCTGTTATTTGTTACAATATGTCACGGTTCTGTCAGGTTCAGTTCCGGTTCCAGTGTTTCCAGTGACAGAACCGTGGCACTGCTCTCTCTCCTGTGTGTTTGTCTCGTTAGCGTCTGCCCCGCCTCCTTGTTTCCCATAATCATTCCCAGCTGTCTCTCATCATTACCTCCCTCATGTGTTCCCTATTTAATCCCAGTGTGTTTGCTGTCCTGTGTCGTGTCGTTGTCATTATGTTCTGCTTCTTGGTGTTTGGGTTAAGTGTACCGTTCCATCCGGTTTGTTCCAGTTTAGTTCTATGTCTTAGTTCAGTTATGTTTTCCCCCTCGCGGGTGTTTCTGTTGTGAGTTCTGATTTATGTTTCTTTTGTTATAATAAATCCCTGTTTTTCCCCTGCACTTGAGTCCTCCCGTATCAATACCGTGACAGAACGACACGACCCATGAGGACTCAGCGGGGAGAGGGATTCCGTTCTCCTCCAGCCACCATGGACCCCAGCCTATCTTTCCACCAGTCACTGCAATCAAAGATACTGGGCTCCCTTCGTCAGCGTGGGTCAGATTTGAAGACTTTTGCCCAGAAGTTTGACCTGAATGCAGCGGGGCTGGTGTTCAATGAGGCTGATCTCAAGAACCTCTTCAATGCCGCCCTAGATGAGCCTTTAAGCTGGAGGAGGATGAGGGGGCTGGAACATCTGGACTTTTGGGAGTTCGTGGAATTCCTCACCACGCCCCCCACCGATGTTCCGACCCCAGAGGAGGCCGCAGACTCTACACCTCACCGCCGGAGAAGGAGAAGGAAAGGGGCTCCTTCCCTTTCCAATGGCCCAGGGGCCGTCGTCCCAGAGCCTGCAGCCAGCCAGGGGGCCGTCGTCCCAGAGCCTGCAGCCAGCCAGGGGGCCGTCGTCCCAGAGCCTGCAGCCAGCCAGGGGGCCATCGTCCCAGAGCCTGCAGCCAGCCAGGGGGCTGTCGTCCCAGAGCCTGCAGCCAGCCAGGGGGCCGTCGTCCCAGAGCCTGCAGCCAGCCAGGGGGCAGTCGTCCCAGAGCCTGCAGCCAGTCAGGAGGCCGAAGCACCTCTTATCAACCCTGCCAGGGCCAAGAGGGCTGTTGACCTTTTTTTTGTTTTGGCGGCCCTGCGTGCCTGGAAGATGCACGGGGCTGCCCACCCAGGGTCTGTGCAGCTTGACCCACCGGCCGACCCAGAGCCCGTGCAGCCTGAGCCGCCGGCCGACCCAGAGCCCGTGCAGCCTGAGCCGCCGGCCGACCCAGAACACGTGCTGCCTGACCCGCCGGCCGACCCAGAACCCGTGCTGCCTGAGCCACCGGCCCACCCAGGGTCTGTGCAGCTTGACCCACCGGCCGACCCAGAGCCCGTGCAGCCTGACCCGCCGGCCGACCCAGAGCCCGTGCAGCCTGAGCCGCCGGCCGACCCAGAACACGTGCTGCCTGACCCGCCGGCCGACCCAGAACCCGTGCTGCCTGAGCCACCGGCCGACCCAGGACCCGTGCAGCCTGACCCGCCGGCCGACCCAGAGCCCGTGCAGCCTGACCCGCGGGCCGAACCAGAACTCTGCCTGCCTGACCCGCGGGCCGAACCAGAACTCTGTCCGCCTGACCCGCGGGCTGAACCAGAACTCTGTCCGCCTGACCCGCGGGCCGACCCTGAACTCTGCCTGCCTGACCCGCGGGCCGACCCTGAACTCTACTTCCCTGACCCGCGGGCCGACCCTGAACTCTGCCTGCCTGACCCGCGGGCCGACCCTGAACTCTGCCTGCCTGACCCGCGGGCCGACCCTGAACTCTGCCTGCCTGACCCGCGGGCCGACCCTGAACTCTGCCCGCCTGACCCGCGGGCCGACCCTGAACTCTGCCCGCCTGACCCGCGGGCCGAACCTGACACTCCGGCCTTGCCGGACCCGCCCAATCCACCGACTCTGCCGGAGCCCACCTGGCTCAATCCGCCAGTTCCGCCCGATCTGCCGGCTTTGGCGGAGCCCACCTGGCTCAATCCGCCGACCCCGCCCGATCTGCCGGCTTTGGCGGAGCCCACCTGGCTCAATCCGCCGGTCCCGCCCGATCTGCCGGCCCTGCTTGAGCCACCCTGGCTCATTCCCCCTGTTCCTCCCTCCCTGGACATTATGTATTGTTGGGTATTTCTTTTTCTGGTTAGGTGGACTGTTTTTTTTCTGGGTTTTGTGGTTTGGACCTTTTGGTATTTGTTTTTTTTCCTTGGTTGCCCTGTTTTGATTTTCATTGATATTGTCTGTTTGCCCTTCCTCCCACTCGTTCCTGATTTCCCATATATTTTTTTTTTTATCTTAGTTCTTCCTTCTTAGCTCCCTGTCCTGTATGTTTCATGCGGTGTGGTATGGGGTTTCGTTTTATGTAGGAACGCCATGGGGCGTTCCTTTGAGGGGGGGTAGTGTCACGGTTCTGTCAGGTTCAGTTCCGGTTCCAGTGTTTCCAGTGACAGAACCGTGGCACTGCTCTCTCTCCTGTGTGTTTGTCTCGTTAGCGTCTGCCCCGCCTCCTTGTTTCCCATAATCATTCCCAGCTGTCTCTCATCATTACCTCCCTCATGTGTTCCCTATTTAATCCCAGTGTGTTTGCTGTCCTGTGTCGTGTCGTTGTCATTATGTTCTGCTTCTTGGTGTTTGGGTTAAGTGTACCGTTCCATCCGGTTTGTTCCAGTTTAGTTCTATGTCTTAGTTCAGTTATGTTTTCCCCCTCGCGGGTGTTTCTGTTGTGAGTTCTGATTTATGTTTCTTTTGTTATAATAAATCCCTGTTTTTCCCCTGCACTTGAGTCCTCCCGTATCAATACCGTGACACAATAACTTTGAAACTATGTATACCCCTCACAAACAGCTATACTGGATTACACAATGCATAACATGTAATATCCAAAAAGCATCATAGGGGCACTTTAAAGATACAGAAGAACTGGTGCTGGAAAGATTGTAGGCTCAGCCATGAAAGCATTGTGATCAAAGCTCTAAAATACATTTTGCTCCATGTTCCTCTAATACATCTAAAGTAACATTTGGGTAAACATCAACTAAATGTCAAATTACTGGTATTGGATGACTGTTGACTACATTATTTGTACATGGATCACAGTATTTGTAGAGGATAAATAAGTGCAGTTGACTATAAACTCCTATTAATAGTGCTCGTTACTCTCTTCCAGGTACATGAAGATTGTCCGGCCATTGGAGACTCATGCTCTGCAGACAGTTCGTACCGCCCGCTGCATTTCTGCTGCTATTTGGCTCTCCTTCTTGACAACATATTCCATCTACTTGATCCTTCAGAACTCCTGGGGTCAAAAGCTTGATGAATTTACATGCGAATCCCAGCGCAATCTTCGTGTCAGTTTGACCTTCAAAATCACCCACTGTATAAGCGTTGTGATTTTCTTTTTCGTCCTGGTGTCCCTGATTCTTCTATACTGGAAGACTCTTCAAAAGCTAAGACAAGTTCAGTTCTCTACACAGACCACATTCAGTAACCAAACACTGAGAAAGTCTAAGCGTAACATGCTAGTGCTAATAGTCATTTTCTGTGTGTGCTTTCTGCCCTATCATCTGGTGAAACTGCCTTTCATATTCATCAAGCCCCTGATGCATGACTGTTCTGCAGTCCATGCATTCTACATTGTGAAGGAGCTGACCGTCCTGCTCGCAACACTAAATGCCTCCTTCAATCCACTTATTTACTTTTTGTTTTGCAGTGCCTTCAAAGAACAGTTTAACTTTAAGTGTTGCCAGTCCTCCTAAATGAGGGCAAGATGGTTTATGTATTAATTTGCTTTGTGATGTACTTGCTTTTGTTTTACCAGAAAACGAGTGCTCTTTTTCGCACCAAACATTTGCTCCATCCTCTGGAGGAAGTTCTCTGCCTCTTTTATTGCTCTTGTTTGACTGTTTTTGTCCTACGTGTTAACTGGTGGAAGTGGGGTGCTAGAAATTGTGATCGCTGTGCTCTTTTTTGTGCTAAACAGAGTGCTGCTATCCACCTTTTTGATAGAGTGTGGTCTTTATGCCAATAACATCCATGTCTTACTGATTCTGATTGTAATACTTTTACTTTATGTAATACTTTTTCTTTTTACTTTATGTTTACTTGAGAAGCCGAAGGGGGTGAGTGCCTTTTTTTCTCCTGTTTAATGCTAGATGAGGAGATAGAGTAGATCATTGTATGTTTTTTTTTTCCTTTATTTTGATTCATAGCTAAGTTAGTTTTCTGGGAAGTTTAGTTCCTGTTTGTTTATTGCTTTGGCATCTGCCTCACCCCTGAAGTTTTGGCTTCCAAACTTCTTGTGTCTTTCTTTGTCCTGTAAGAAAATGATTTGTAATGAAAAAGATACCCAAAAAGATGATTGATCTAAATACAACTAGAAAATAAGCAAATAAAAATTGGTAATTTAAAAAAAAGTTTTATTTCGTCATTTATGTTGCATCCTGGCCTTACAGGGATTGTAACTTAAATTGGGGGCTCGTCCATTGCGTTCAATGAAGTCAACTGTTGTGGATAAACATTGTTCGTCTGGTAATTTTCTTTTGGTGCGAGATAAGTTTAAAGAGCCTAAACATGAAAGTTGATTTAACGTTATTTACTGATTTGAGACAATTAGCAGATTTCTGTAATATTGTTGCAGGATATTATATTGGAATTGTATTGGCAAATTAACAGAGGCTGGTATTTTGCCGAATGAGTTTGAGGAATGAGTAACTGGGAAGGGTGGCTGAAACTGCTGTAGATGATGCGGTGATGCCTTGTCTTTTCCCAGCGTGGATCCTATTCATCCATATTTTGATAATTTGCTAGGTATTACATTTAATGAGTTAGGTCTGCAGTAAAAGAAACAGGATTATAAGGTAAAGCTTCTGTATTAGCGGGCCTTGGAGTTAGAGGCTGATATTTAAATGATGCTGTTTGTAATTACAAGCCAAATCCCTACCTAAGATGCTTGTGCCCAGACCTATAACAATAACAACACAATCTCATGGACATTTCTGTTCTTTTTGAAAAAGGAACCATTTGTCATTTACCACTATAGGATTTCTAAAATCACTGATGCACATTGCATTTTGAGTTAACAGGAGTTTAGTATTGACTTTCAGCAATCTATGTACACTGAGAGAAAAATATTTAGGTCAGGTTAAATACAAAAATAGATGCCAACATTTTAAACCACTAACTCACAAAACCACAACTGCATGGAAAGATGATCACATGAAGTCAACATGCAGAATACAGAATACAGTCATACAATAACTTAGTTCTATTCTGTTTTTCCTAAAACCAAATGTCAACCAAAGTTGTCAAACTTAAAATTTAACATAAGCACTAACAAATGCAAAAGGATGCATTAAATCTATGGTCATATAGTCATATAGTAGTAATATATGGTCATACAGACACAACACATAAAAACATCAAAATGTATTAAAAAGGCAAAGAAAAAAGGTTTTAAGACTAGATTTGAACCTAGATAATTTTGAATCAATGAATAGGTTCATCGTTCCATAATGTGGAGCTTGCAATTGGAAAAGCTTTATTTCCTCTGCACTTTAAATTAGTTTTAGGAATTTTTAGTTCCCTTTCAAGGAAATTCACACTGAGTTAAAAAAGGCAATGGAACACTTCCCATATATGCGTTGTGGCGGGTGGAGCCAATGACAGACACAGTGGGAGTGGTGATAAGCCCCAGAGAGGCGTTTTATTCAAACATAAGTGTCCAAACACAAAACGAAAGTAAAAATAAAGTGTCCAAATAAACAGGGGACCTGGTGTCCTCGTCGTGCAAAACGTTCGGTGACGGAAGGGAAGTGCAAAGGAGGATGGGTCCAGGAGAGGGGCGGGGGTCCGACGGTCACGGGTGTTTCCCTCTTGTCTGCTGCGCGGAGGACAGCGGCCCGGCATCCTGGCCCGTCAGCCGCGTTGCGAATTAGACCCGCCGTCTCCCTTCCTGAACCCACGAGGACACCAGCGTGCATGCACGGGGAAGGACCCGCCTCCCGAGGAGAGGCGCATTCGTCATTTATCGGCGGCGGTGGTAAGGCTTCATTGAACTCAGGTGTGTGCCACCACACGCCGCCAATTCTCATCATTACCGCGCCCCTCCTCTCTTCACCCACTCCAGTCGGGAGCCTGGCGAAGGGCGGCGATACGAGTGACGGGGCAGCGTCGAGATCAGGGGGAGGCAGCCGTTCCGTCACAGCGCCATGAAGCTCAATGAAATTAAATTAATAGTGTGTCATGCTCACCATCACAAAGGGTTACACTATTCAGTTCTGGTCTTGTCCACCCGGGTTCAACAAAGTCTTGCCCACTGTGATGGGTCCCAAGCAGGCTCTGGTCATGGAACAAGAAGTAAAGACTGGAAATGGGGCATAGAATATGTACCTCTCTCAGACAAGGAAACCGGGTTCTACAGCTGGTACTTTGCAGTTCCAAAGAAGGATGTCGACGTGTCGAAAGTACCAACTAACGTGGCACACCCTATGTACTACAAGCTTACTGTCCACCCCATTTCACGCCCATGACCAGAAGTAAAATAATCTGCTGTGTCCAGTGCAAGCACTGGACGCTTATGTTCGCAGAGCTGCCCTGTGGCATAAAACAAATAAGCTGTTTGTCTGCTTGTTAGGTTCTTCAGGAGAGTGTGGCAGAAGAGTGGAGAAGGGGCAGCGTCGGAGGGAGTTCAATGCCCTGACAGCTTGGGGAATGAAGCTGTCCTTCAGTCTGCTGGTCCTTGCCTGGAGACTACGTAGTCTCCTCCCTGGTGGCAGCAGACTGAAGAGGCTGCAGGATGGGTGGGTGGGTTCTCTCGCAATGATGAGGGCTTTGCGGCTTTGCGAGACACCAGCGATCTTCTCAGCTGCTCTCACTATGCGCTGAAGTGCTTTACGGCAGGATGCGTTGCAGAAACCGTACCACACAGTGATGCAGCAGGTCAGAATACTCTCGATGGTGCCTCTGTAGAAGGTGGGAGTAGGCGTGTGTCGCAAACCCCTCTACACCCCCCCTCCCCATCAACAATCGCGAACCGTGAACCGAAAACGGGATCCGTCCCCTCTGTCAAATTTTAAGACACCAATGTGGCCCGCGAGACAAATAGTTTGCCCACCCCTGAGTTAGTTAATGTCTGAGGTTCACACTTGAAAATATTTTTTCGTTTTTTTATAAGTACAGTAATACCTCGGTTTACGAGTTTAATTCGTTCCAAGAGCGAAACTAAAGCAAAACCAAAATGCTCGTACACCAAAACAAGTTTCCCCAGAAGAATGCACTAAAAATTAATTAATTCGTTCCACACGACCATAAATGCCCATTTTAAATATTTTTTGGGTTTTAACCTATTAATTACAGTCAAAATTATAACCATTAAGATCTCATATAAATACTAATTAATAATTGACGATTAAACTATAAAAATACTTTACAATTTACTGTAATGCACTTCAGGTTTGAGCAGCCTGCTTGGAGGAGAGAGAGGAGGGAGGAGGGGGGAGCGGGCAAAGCAAGGATTCAAGGGCAAATTAGTGAATTTATCATAATAGTGTAGAAAACAAACAAAGTGATAATCCAGAGGTGTATGTGATGGAAATTCTACCTTTGATATGTTTTTGTTTCATGATTATATTTTACTCTGTATATCCTGAGATATTAGTGAGTAGCAGATCCATGATTATATCTTGGCATTATTGATTATTGTGTGACATTAATGGTATTTCCTATTCTGTAGAGTCTAAAACACATATGGTGTGTAGTATAGAGATAAGGAATGGAAAATTACAACTGAGTCTTTGGCCTTGAGTAGAGATATAAGTGTTGAAGCGGCCCTCCCTTCCTTGTCACACTCTGCAGGGCAGCTTCAGATGTCTGTATGATTGTGTCCTTTCTTTGCAAAGAAATAAACCTTTTAAAATTCACGATTGGGTTATTTTGTCTCTTACTCAGAACTAGTAAAAGATTTTGCCACCACATGTATCACACATGGGAGCCGCGGCCGCGAACAAACGCGCGCTGGAGCCGCGAATGAATGCGCTGGAGCCGCGAATGAACACGCTCTGGAGCTGCGAATGAAGGACTGGACAAGAGAAGAGTGGAGAGAAGTGAACTAAATAGGCAGATGATATGAGAACGAGGTGTCTCTCTCTCTCTCTCTCTCTCTCACACACACACAGGCAGAACTGGACAATGAATTCATGAACTGAGACAGTTACTGCTTAGAGGTACTGTACGTGTATATTTCACTATGTGAACAATAGCGATCACAATTAATTAATGTTACAACAGGAGGTAAAACTGATGTAAATCACTTATAAAAGTATGCACTGTGGTGAATGATGCAGCCAAACCAAGCAACGCTGAGAGAATGAGTGAGTTAAGGGGTGATAAAGGGTTTGGAACGCCTGACTGTGTTATGAGAGGCTGTCATTAGGATATTTCCTGTAAAAATGCGCAGACCATGCTGAGCTCCACACAAAACTGCGCGTGGGTGTGGGTAAATTTTTTCTCGTACACCGATACAATGCTTGTACACCGATTCGACCCCCCATGCTCGTACACTGATTTTCTCGTATACCAAGTAGCTCGTAAACCGAGGTATCACTGTATTTTAAATATCACTTCAACGTTGGAATATTCTGGGCGGCGTTCATGTTGATGGTGTTTTGCTACACCTCCATTGCCTGTCATGTGTACCGCTCTTACAAACGGTTACAACGGAACAGCAGTGAGGCTCGACGACGATCCAATCTAAGCATCTTTAGTTTACTGGCCGTGTTCGTCTGCTGTTTTGTGCCCTACCACATTTGTTGCGTTCCCTACACACTTAGCCAAAGGCCTGAGGCTGGTTTTAGCGCATACAACCAAGAAAACAGGAGGCCTTCAATAGGTATTGGGCTGAGGAGATTGTCAATTTTTGATTTTACATTTTAAAACCGCATACCCAGCTGTGGTTTCCTTGCGTGAGAAAATACAGAATGGGGAAGCAAAATGAAAGGTTAGTGGTGTTTTCCAGAAAACCAAAATCAAACCATATCTTCCAAACTCATTTACTGAAATAAGCCAGTCAAAGGAATGAATTTAAATTAATTTGATTTCATTTCATTTGAAATCTGACTTTAAATTAAATATTCCAAATGTTTTCGCAGTAATGTCATAGAAAAACCATTTGTGGGTCTGTGAAGAACCGTGGTCTGAACAGTTCTTTTTATTCTTAGAGTTAAGAACATTTTAATAATTTGAAGAACTTTTTCACTATAAAGATCCTTTTGTGTAAGTTTTCATGGGTGTCAAAGGTTCTTCATGGAACCATAGATACCATTGAAAATTCTATATAATAATAATAATCAGTTACATTTATATAGCGCTTTTCCAGAGCTCAAAGCGCTTGGGAGGGGGGGGGGATCTCTTCAACCGCCAGTGTGCAGCATCCACCTGGATGATGCGACGGCAACCTGTGCCAGAACGCTCACCACACACCAGCTAAGGAGAGGAGACAGAGCAGTGAAGCCAATTAGTGTAAGGGGGTGATTAGGAGGCCGTGATGGACAAAGGCCAATGGGCAGATTTGGCCAGGGATGCCGGGGTTACACCCCTACTCTTGCGAAGGACATCGCAAGAGTATATATATTTTTAAGTGTGTATTTCCTTTGAAGGAAAACTTTGAAGAACATCCCAAAGAATATATTCCATATCATCTATTCGAATGAGACTTTGAGTGACAAGAATTATTTAAGTAGACATAAGCATTATTACAAGTCTTCAAGTAAAAAAATAGCTTTGTACGAGAAACGGTCAGAAATGTCTTTATTCATGGACAATCTTGCCCTTTCTGTTGCAATATGCAGTTCTCAAATCAAATATGATCTTGTCATGTGGTGTTACCATCATTATAGGACATTTTACATATATGGTGACAAGATTAGTGTCACGGATCAATGAGGGGAGGACTCAAGTGCAGGGAAAGGTGGATTTAATAACAATAAGTAAATAAACAAACATAAACACACAAAAGAAATGCCCACAATGGGGAAAATGGTAACTTAAACATAATAACAAAACACTCAAGAATACTATAATCATCCATCAGCTCTCTTCTCAGTCACTTCCTGAACTCCGAGGGAAAGTTTTGGAATAGTCCATTTCGCACTGAATGACAGGGATGGCTGGAATAGACCATGTAAGAAGGGGAACACTTTTTACAATCCTGCTCTCCTATTGGTCAGTATCGCTCCCACCAGCCTCTGCATATTTCCTCTCGCATTTCGTCCCACTAACTCTAAAGTTCTTCCGCGCTTTTGCATACAAGTTTTGTTTTCATCGTGCTGCATCGCCAATATTTTGTCCCCAGTTAACATAAACTTTTTTATAATCACTAGCCATGGATGTGAAGATTGTTGCTGAAGTGAAAGGGAAGAAGAGGATGCTCTGTAAGGAGTCGATAAGGGAGATAATTGAGAAGTGTGAAGCTTCATCCCATGCTGAATATGGTGTTATCGTAGTGCTTGGGATGGATTAGGCAATTTACATGTAAAAGCCTGACCGACATACGAAGCCAACCTCGGAACGAATTAATTTCGTAACTCGGGTTCTACTGTACAATTTTGTCAGAAATTGTTCATTACTCGAAGCTTCATTTAGACAGAAATTGCTGCACCATCTCCTGGTGAAGTAAATGTAATGCAACAAGCTGAAAACCAATAAATGCAAATAGACTTATCTGTTAACTCCCCATTTATTATGTTTATCGAGGCGATCAAAGCTGAAACAGTGTTAGTGCTGTGAAACTTTTTGTAGGTGAATGTTACAGATACTGATTAATTTTATGTGTTCACCTTGATAAATAAAACATTAAGCATGGTGTGTGTGTGTATGTATTCTTTATATAAGGACAGAAGATCAGACCAGCTTAAAAAAAGTTGGAAACCATCACAGAAATTCTAATGTCGTCTATTAAAATACCAATAGGAACCATTGGCTTTTACCATTTAAACCACTGCAGAATTATTTTTTGTAGTGTGTTTGGGACATATTCCATTAGGATTTAATGACCCCACCAATAGAACCCAACACATATCAATAGAGACCCACAGAGACCACTATAATTCCCATTACAACCAATACAATTCCCATGAAAACCATTAAATCCAATAGAATTTCTGTAATTGTTTCTATAGTTCTATTTTTTATTTTTAGCAGGGCTCAAAAACTCTATAACTTGTTAACTGGAGAGACTGATATTTTTGTTTGTTGAAAAGGATGATTTTTTTTTTTTACATTTTCACCAGCTTTAGAGAATATCCTCTCGCATTTATTGTCACAAACCAATCCCCGGACTTGATCTGGGATACAATCTGTTTGAGTGTCAACATTCAGAACTTCAATCGCCTGACAGTCTTGTTCAACAGACGAAGGTCTAAAATAGGACGCATACCCCCATCCTTTTTCGGAACTATGAAGTAGCGGCTGTAAAATCCGAATCTGCGACTGAGAGAGGTACATACTCTATGGCCTCCTTCCTGAGCAATGATTTGACTTCCTGTTCCAGAACCAGAGCCTGCTCGGGGTCTACCACTGTCGGAAGAACCCCCGCATATTTGGGAGGGTTTGACCGAAACTGGATGGTATAGCCTATGTGTATGGTGCGCAGGACCCACTGAGAAATGCCTGGCAGACGTGCCCACGCCACCAAGAACTCCTTCAGAGGTACTAGTCTCTCAAGACCAGCCTCTGATAGTATTTCCACTCCAGGCCCCGGGAGGCTGCCCGGGAAAACCTGGAGTGGCTGCTCTAGGACCCTCCTTGGAGGGGGCGATCTGCCCAGCGCACCCTGCTGGTGTGACGACTGGGATAAACCGCCCGAAACCCCACTTGATCTGGCTCCCTCGAGATACCAGACCCGCGGGCGCGCCTGCAGGGCGTTGGCTGGATGGCAAGCCAACGGGGGGCTCCCTGCGAGGCCAGACACCGTAGTTGTCAGGGCCTCTTGCTCTTGCTCTTGCCCTCAGGTCGGTCCATTTGCCAGTAGGCTGAGGCTGAGTTTGTCGACCCAAAGCCTTTTGAGGAGGCTGACGAGTCGCAACACTCAGCTTCTGAGCGGCGCGATGTGAGGAGTTACTGGGCTGCGACTAGCTCGCAGCTTGTGGACCTTGAGAACGGCGGGGAAGGATCTATTTGAATGCTGCCTCCTGCTTGGCAGCCTCCTGAAACCTCTCGACCGCCATTTTTACTGCGTCGCCGAAGAGGCCAGGAGGCGTCAGAGGGGCGTCCAACAGGATGTTCTTATCCTTCTGACTCAGGGTGGTTAAATTCAGCCACAAATTTCTCTCCGTGGCTACTAGGGCTGCCATAGATCGGCCAATGGAGGCGGCCGTCTCTCTGGCAGCCCGGAGAGAAAGATCCGTTGCCCTCCGCAATTCAGCCACTGCTTCTGGGCCAATACCCCCGCCTTCATCAAGGCCTGCATTATTGAGGATGTATGGAGGCATGCTGCGGCCTGACCAGCAGATGAGTATGCTCGCCTCACCAGCGATGATGTAACTATGAGCGGTTTGGTGGGGAGCGTCGGTGTCTTTAGGGGCTGCGGTGAGTGAGGAGCCAAATAATTAGCCAAGGACTCCTCCACCCTAGGCATCGCCCCATATCCACATTCTTTAGCTCCCACAAGGGACGCATAAACAGCGGTTTCACTGTTATGCACCCTGTGGGAGGCGGGCCTTTTCCAGGACCTCGACACCTCGGTGTGGAGGTCGGGGAAGAAAGGCAGACACCGGTGCTGAGGTGGTGCTCTGGACGGCAAGAAGCGCTCGTCCAATCTGCTCTTTGTAACCAACTCGAGCAACTCATCTGATGCTGGTGAGGGGGTTGGCGGAACCTCCTCATCAGCGTTGATACTAACAACATCCAGTTCCTCGGTACTGGACAGCTGCAGTATTGCCTCATCAGGGTCGGAAGAAGCCACCACAGGGTGTGCTTCCGATGCCTGAGTGAGGGCACCTGCCAGGTAAGGGTGGAGATAAGACCAGGCCCGTCTCCGACCCCCACGATCGCAGCCGCCGCTGGGCCTCAGCAGCAGCGGGACCAGAGCCGCGAGGGCCGCTAGCCTGGGCGGTTTCCTCAAAAACCGCTAGGCGGGATCGGAGCGTTCGCAGAGGCATCTGCAAACAGTCTGCACAATCAGTGCCGTCGAGCGCTAATCGTGCATGCTCCTCTCCCAAACAAGCTATACACAGAGCGTGTGTATCCGTCCCGAAAGAAATCGGGGACAAGGAGTGACACAACGTCTAAAAACTTGTTCCGCCATCTCACAATCACACAGTGAAATCCCTTTCGTTCCCAATCACATCATCGACACAGTACGAGTTCCCTTGACAGGGAACAATACTGATACATAATCAAACTGACTATGAACAATGATAAAGAAAAATAATACTAAATAATAAAAATGTAGTCTTCAGCTTCACTTTTATAAGAAATACAGCCGCCAGTTTTCAAACCTGTCAACACTGGATTGGTCTGTCAAAGCAGTCGGTAGATCACTACCAGAGTGAACCAGTTTGGTTGCTGCAGAAACGAATTTCATGTGACTAGTGACGTAATGACACAAGCTTCAAAGCAGTGGTTCATTGTAAGGACCGTTCAAGTTTGAAGCCAGCTTCGGAGCGTCGGTATCAGACATAACATCACTACATGTGGTATTCTCTGTTCAGACGCCATTTTGAGTGTTTAATATATGCTTTTGTGGTGTGCGGGTGTACAAGTAATATGCAAATTAAAATGTCGGTATGCATAAACATGTTCATAAGTATATTTTGCATACTTTGCATATGTCAAATGTAAAATGCGTAGTGCACATTAGTAATGCGTAAAATATGTCAGTTTTGTTTTTCGTATAATTGTATTTCCCAAATGCGCTTTGTTGAGTTTGAAATGCTGAATTTAATTACATATATCAGTAATAAACTGACTGCCACTGAGGAAAGATATCTTATCGGTCTCTTTTTGTTTTTCCCAGTTTATTCACTGATTCACTGTGCACACTGTGCACACTGTGTCCATCATTTCCAGACTCATACCTGTGAGTAAATGCTGTTGTCAATCCCAAAAACTGACATTGAGATCGTAGCCTTTAGTGTCAGGGTTCTGTCACATCGGTCTGATTTTCTAGTGTTTGGTTGACAGAGCTCTGACACTGCCCCTTTGTGATGTTTATGTGAGAGCGCTGGCTTCGATTGCCTCGAGTCGGGCGCTCTCTTGTCTGTGTGCTTTCATGTGGTTTGTGTCGCACAGTTGGTGTGCTTATAAGCTGCGTGCTGTCTCGTGTTGTTTCATGTAAACACGCGGTGATGAGCGTCTGCATTAGCTGCATGTTCATGTCTCTTCACTGTCACTCTGTAACCCCACCCGTCTTGTTCCCTTATTTTTCTTGATTGACTTAACGGAGAGTGAGATAAAGATGTTTGAGAGAGAGGGAGAGAGAGAGAAAGAGAGAGGGGAAGGAAACGACATTCCTACAGACAATTAAACCTTTGAGAAAACCAGCATGGAAATTCACCTTTTTTTAAAAGGGGCAGATAGCTTTAAATGCATTTGGAGTTCGTAAAACGATACTTGCATTAGGTCTATTGTGTGTGCGGAGTTACCAAGCCTTGCGTTGAGAGAGTTTCTTTCATTGGATGCTGGTCCTTTGTTTGAATCGCGGGAGATTCAAAATGGTTGTTTGTTCTGTACAACCGTTGTTTGTTCTGTTCTGTTCTGGTGGAGGAAGGGCTCCCTGGAAAGGAAACCCACAGGAGCAAAGATGTGCAGGAAGGCAGGAAAAGGGTTCAGGAGAGAATCAAGAGAGAGAGAGGTTTGAATCTCAGGGGTCTTTTAGAAACATTAGGACACTCCCAATTTGGGCGGACAATTTGACGGTGGGATATTCTGGAGGGTAAAATCTGTGATTTCAGTCATAATGTCCCAATGTACGGGAGCAACCAGCAACACCTCAGAGATGATGTTTTCCTCAGTCTGCTCTGAACTCAGATCCTCACTCTGGCATGACAGTGCATCCGCTTTGGTGTTCTTGGATCCGGGTCTGTATGTGACAATGAAGTTAAACCGAGTAAAAACAAGGACCATCTTGCCTGACGAGGGTTTAGTCGTTTTGCTGAGCGAAGATATTCCAGGTTCTTGTGGTCTGTAATAACTGTGAATGGATGTCTGGCCCCCTCCAACCAATGACGCCATTCTTCTAGCGCGGCCTTCATGGCCAAGAGTTCACGGTTACCGACGTCGTAGTTTCTTTCTACGGAGGATAGTTTTCTGGAGAAGAAGGCACACGGAAACATCTTGGCTGGAGACCCATGACGCTGAGAGAGCACAGCTCCTATGCCTGTGTTGGACGCATCCACCTCCACAATGAAAGGGAGCTCTGGGTCAGGATGATGGAGAATGGGTGCAGTGGTGAAATGTGTATTAAGGTCCACAAATGCCTGTGGTGCTTCCTGTGACCAGGTGAGATGTGAGTGAGAGCGTTTGGTCATGGCAGTAAGCGGTGCTGCTACCACGCTGAAGTTTCTGATGAACCGTTGCTCAAGTTGCTCTCTTGAGTTGCTCAAGTGCAGCTGGGGCCAGGGGTAAAGGGTAACGGAACTTGATGGTAATATAATTTAGGCCCCGTTAATCAATGCAGGGCCTCAGGCCACCATCCTTTTTCTTAACGAAGAAGAACCCGGCTGATGCTGGAGATGTAGAGGGTCTGATGAAGCCCTTTGCCAATTCCTCTTTGATATAGGATTTCATAGATTCTGATTCGGGTTGAGATAATGGGAATATTCTTCCCCTAGGGGGTGTTGCTCCAGGTATAAGTTCGATGGCACAGTCACTTGGGCGATGAGGTGGTAGTTGGGATGCTTTCGCTTTACTAAAGGCCTCAGTTAAATCAGAATATTCTGTGGGCAATTCAGGGATTACGGAGGTGTGTTCCCCGATATTGGTGGTCTGCAAGGGTAGAGGCGAAATGTGCGCAAGACAGTTCCTCTGGCAGTCTGAGCTCCACTGGACAATCTGTTCTTCCCTCCAGGAGATGTGAGGATTGTGTCGACATAACCAGGGTAGACCAATAATGATGGAGTTATGTGTACCTCCTTAGTAATGTGTGTAACACGTCCCTCTCCAAGAGGACTTCCATCTAGCGCCTCTACTGACAGAGTGGGGTTGCAGAGAGTTAGGGTGATCTTTTGCTGTTGAGCGAATTCATACGACATGAAGTTGCCAGCTGCCCCAGAAGCTAGCAAAGCAGCTGTGGAGATGTGCCGATGGTTACCTTCACTGGTATCTTAAGACATGAGTGATAGTTAGCCTGTTGAGATGCACTCACCGCTTTGGGGTTTGATGATGTATGACACACAGGGCATGAGGTTTTCAGGTGTCCTGCTTGGCCACAGTACATGCATAGATGATGCTGGATTCGTTGTTTGTGTTCCTCTGGGGTTATGTGTGAATACCCAAGTTTCATAGGTGTGGAGTGTGTAATGGGCGTGTCATTGAATACGGTATGAGTGGATCGCCGTGAGTGGATTAGATTGTCGATTTGTATTGACAGTTCAATAAACTCACTCAATGATTTCCCCTCATCGCGACAGGCCAGCTCAGATTGAAGGTCTTCGTTTAGCCCCCTTTTGTACAACAGTTTTAAAGTGTCCTCCACCCAATTGGTTTGGGCCGTGACTGTACAAAAAGACTGCCGTCCTTCCCCCTTGTCTTTGTGTGAGCAGCTGGTCCCCAGCTGATAGACCTCCGGCTGGATGGTCAAACACTTCTTTAAAGCGTTGCAGGAAGCTATTGAAGGAAGGGAAAGCAGTACCATCCTCTCTCCACACCGCGGTGGCCCAGTCTAAAGCCTTTCCAGTCAGCAGCGAACAGACAAAAGATGTCCTGCTCGAGTCCGTGGGATATAAAATGGGTTGCTGGTTTGAAAACAGTGAGCATTGGAGCAAGAATCCCTTACATTTTGTTGAGTCACCATCGAATCGTTCAGGAATAAATAAAATAAATAAATTCATTACATTTATATAGCGCTTTTTATAAAGTATCTCTAGATCTCTGCACTAGAGTGCAGCATCCACCTGGATGATGCAACGGCAGCTATAATGCGCCAGAAGGCTCACCACACACTAGCTATTGGTGGAGAGGAGACAGAGTGATGCAGCCAATCAGAGAAAGGGGATGGTTAGGAAGCCATAATGGAAAAATTTGGCCAGGATGCCAGGGTTACACCCCTACTCTTGCGAAAGACATCCTGGGATTTTTAATGACCACAGAGAGTCAGGACCTCGGTTTTAACGTCTCATCTGAAAGACGTGCTCATTTCAGTACAGCGTCCCCGTCACTATACTGGGGCGGTAGGACTCACATAGACCAGAGGGTGAGCACCCCCTGCTGGCCTCCTAACACCACTTCCAGCAGCAATCAGGTCAGTCTCCCATCCAGGAAAATAACCATTCTCAGCCCCGCTTAGCTTTTGTGAGCAACCAGTCTTAGGTTACAGGGTGACATTGCTGCCGGCAACTCTAGACGTGGACTTACGTTGGTGGGTGGATGCTGCGGATTGTCGGCAGGGGCAGGTGCCAATGTCACAGTGGCCTCAGGAGAGGTAATACGCAGTCCTTGCAGTGTCTTGGTGAGTTCCTCCATCAGGTTCAAGTTCATATGATTATGCTGGTGTTGATGTGAGACGATCTGGTGACTTTGTGCTGATAATTTTGACAGAAATTACATGACAGCCAGTGGATTGGTGTGTGGCGAAGTTTTCTGTAACGAGGAGTCAGCCGATTGAGAATCCATCTGCAGCTTTATTTCAATGGGTAACCAGAGTACAGACAAGTGGCAAAACAGAATCGTAAACAGTGACAGGCTTGGGTCGAGGCAGGCGACAAACATACACAAATCTAGATAAACAGGCGAGGTCAGGGCAGGCAGCAAAAGGAACAAAGTAGTGATAAGCAGTCCAAGGTCAGAAACAGAGTAGCAGTCCAGGAATAAACGCTCAGAGAGGATCACCATAGCAAATCAAAACTTCGCAAAGTTGTGTGTGGGTGTTGTGTTAATATAGTGTGTGTGATGAGCTGCAAGGTACAAGCAATCAGTCTCTGGTGAGTGTCATGGGAATTGTAGTTCGAATAATAGGTTTGTACTCTGGTGAGAGCTCCCTCTGGTGATCCGGAGGAGGCGGAGATGAAGCTTCACCTGTAACAGTATGGTGCCCTGGAGGCCTGTATAGAATAGCCAGCACAAAAGTTAAACAGGAATTATCACCTGCACTAGATATTTTTACATTGAGGACCATCACTTCGAAAGAATTATATTTCAAATTAGACCTTTGAGTAGTACTGATGGTGTTATTGTAAATAACAGCAACACCTCCTCCTTAGCAATACTTCTCTTCCTGACTCTTGTGACTGCAGATGTGTTTTCCTAAGCTCTGCTCTGACCTGCTTTGCCCTTGCGCTAGTATCTGTCTGTTCTTCTTCGGACCCACTGCTTGCTGGACTCCTGACAATATTGAAATGGAACTGATCAACTGGTCAATCAGCAATTTATATATGATTGGATTACTGATAGCGGGATTCCTATTCTTTGGCTTTGGGATTATCCTGACCTGTCGAAAGATTGGCAAGACAGCTGCGAGCAAATTCACCCAGCCGCTGTCTGTAGAAATGAAGAATTGCCTCGAGGCCGCGTCTGACCGTCTGAAGGAATTAGATCAGCGAGTGATAAAGATTGAGGAACTGAATCGTAACCTATGCGAACTGTATCGTAACAACACAGTCCGGACAGCGAGCCAGATCGGTGAACTTTCACGAATGGTATCCGGTCTGGCTATGAGGCTGGACACGGTGCTGAGGACCAGAAATGAACTGACTGATTATGATCCGGACAAAATTACCGATCAACGAATGGATTGTTAAAAAGGAGTTGTATTTCTGCCCCTATCTCTCGTTGGGAAGCCAGCATGATGACAGCCTGGTCTCCCTTATCTTCCTTCAGGGACAAAGCCACAGAACTGTTCTCAAAACATCTGATGTTGTAACTACTCTCCCTCTCACCCGTCTGCGTGTCCTGCCTCTATCTGTTCTTATCTATTACCCTCCCAAATCTCCAACAAAAAAATCCCTATGTGTGTGTGTTAAATTGCAGTATTATGTTCTTATGTGTAATGTATGCATGTTAAACTGCATCATGTTTGTATATTATGTTTGTTTTTGTTGTGTCTGCTGCTATGTATGCTTGCTAAACTGCACGCATTTCTTGGCGCCGCTCTCGGTGTTTGAGCTCTTCAGTGATTGTTTTTGTTTGTTTGTTCATGTTGTGTTGTATATGTGCACTGGAAGCTTCAGCACTGACACATTCCTTGTGTGTGACAAGCACACTTGGCGATAAAGCTCTTTCTGATTCTGATTCTGACAAGGCTTTTGTTTATAACAGTAATCTTGAGGGATGGACTCATTTAAAGTAATGTAATCTTCTGGTTTTAGCCAGGTTTCTGTCAAACTGTTATG